>JAURVB010005440.1:0-11466 GCA_033002965.1 Piper betle
TGACAATTGGCATGCATATATGCCCCCAGCTTTGTTCGCCAATATGTTGAACCTAGCCTTCTTTTTTATCTCAGCAGGTATGCCGGTTCCCCCAAAGCCGATCCCGCAGAATAATATCGATGTAAACCTAATTGAAGCCTAAGTATCATCGAATTAAAAAAACTATATCTGTCACAAGTTCTCTAAAAGAAAGTAACAAACTTGCCATCAAGCGCCAATAGCAATATTCCAGAAAACTGCATTTACCACCTTTTTGCACGCAGAACAACAAAATGTCTACCAAAAATATAAATGCGTCACCAATGTTAAATTACTAGCAAGGCTTATAAAATCCACTCAGAAAAAAATACAAAGCTCGCTATAGGAAGGAATTACTCCATAAAACCTGTTATTTCTCTTATCTTCAAAGGTCTTGAACGCTCAAGCCTGTAAATAAAAGAGGAAAAAAGGGCGAATTAGATTTTTTTTTAAAAAAATCACAAGTTTCTATAATGATCAGAAATTCTACAACATACTATATCGGCAGCAAAAGCAATGTATTGCGTGTAAACAAACCTGGAGGAAGAGACTGCTTCAATTTGTCGGCCTTCTCTGAATCGAACACACAAAGGGTGTACAAATACTTGGAGCACCTAACCTTGAACTTAACAACATCCTTGCTCCTCTTGATCTTCACCGACCGTGCATCCTTCCTTCTGGCAGTCAGAAGGAAGTCCTTAATTTCATGGATCTGCTTCGGCTGTAGGATGATCACATATAAATAAGATCCACTAGAAATAAAATAAATAAATGCATACTCATATACTTCCAAAGAATAAAAATGTAAAATCATGTTAAGCTTTCTTTCCAGAGTGATAACCAAGGAAAAAAGCATCGGGGTCACAATCATCCAGGAGTGGAACCAAAATCAAACATGTTTAAGTAAGGATCAATTTTTACAGATGCCTTTTTCACAGTGGAAGAAGCTAGAGGTATATTGTATAAGACACATATTATATAAGCCATCAGAGACCAAAATTATCCCCAAATTGTTAGTAGGTCCGCATCATGGTTGGCCCTTATCTCAAAGACCACATCATCTGGCTAAGAAAATTTTACTAAACATAAGAGACAGCAAGATCAATTATCTACATGAATTCAAAACAAAAAAATCACATGAATACAAAACATAAAAAGAACACAATAATTGTAATATGCTGAAATGACCTTCACAAAATTATACACAAAGAAATGACAGAATGCCATCACATACAAATAACATAACTCCTTAATTAGCATAATTGAAAGAATATGCATCACTATCAGAGGCTCGGACAAAATGGGTATGCCATAAACAACACAACTAACGTCAGAGTGGTGTATGACATTCGTTCTCATCACAGCCAATCCAATAGGAAGCATAGCTTAGCAAATTCGACAAAACTACTTCAGCCAGCTATAAACTGGTTAATATTTAAACCAAGCCTTCTTCGACAACTCAAGATTCCTCAACTGGCCGGCTGCACAATCGAGCCACCACACAGATTAATTACTACTTCAACCACCCAAAAAAATACAAAAGCCAAACACCTAAAAACAAATAAACAATTCATATGCGAAAACTTTTTGATGATATACATTTAAAGAATGACACAGATGACAAACAATTCCAGTAGAAAAAAGAGACCTTACCACTAAACTAAAACTAGATCTAATGAACCAGGTAAACATCAGTTGAACGCTAGAACACATAAGGCTACAAACAAGTTCAATATTATAAACACACAAATTGAACAACACAATGACGCATAGATTTACCAATCAGTCACCATTTAGGAACCGATTCAAACCACGAATTCGATACATAGAGCGAGAAATGACCAAGAAATCGAAGAAGACATAATCAAGTTCAATGTAAGAAGAGGAAGAAGAAATGGATAGTACCATTTTTGGAGCGGCGCCGGCGAGACCCTTCGGGTTTGTCGAAGGCGCTAGCCGGTGGGGATTAGGGTTTTTATCGATGAGAGGAGAGGAAACCCTAGATGTGTTACTTGGGCCTATTAGTTTTTACGATAATGACTAGGCCCAAAAGCGAGGCCAGGCCCAGTTTAAAAATTAGGGTTCGGATTGGGGTGGCAAGGTTAGATAGGATATGTATGTTAGCATGTATATGCATATTAAAAGCCGCTCACAATAACCCAAGACAGATTACTCTTGCATAATGTGTTTATTCTCTGTGAAACCAGTTGCCCAAGTCACTTAAACACGTGAATTTTTAGTAATTATATCATATATATATAATTATATTGAAATATGATTTTGGTCAAGGCGAAATTGTGGTGAAATTTCTTTGCTATGGTAAAAGGGCAGTGTGGCCAAATATACTGAACTTCTTTTATTATTATAGCATAATAGTAACATATAGTGTTATTTTATTCCAAATTTATCCATCTCCCATGTATTTGAGTTGCAATTAAATTGTTGAGTATAGTAAAAATGATAGAATCAAACACCTTAAATTTTGAATCACATAGGATAAAAAGGTTTTAGAAACCCTTATATCCGAGATAGATTGGGTGTTAGGGGGATCTTAATCCCCTTGCATCGTAGTTAACCTCCATTCAAAATTTTGAAGCGCTTCCCTCTCTCCCTTCCTCTTATCTCGAAGCCAAATTCACGGCGATACTCAAATTGTGTATGATAATAAGACTGTACGGACCGATGATTGAAAACTGCGGCTTGACAATGACAATAATTAATTAAAATATCAAATAAATCGGATGTCAATGGCTCAAAATACAATCATATGGAAAATTTTAACTATAATTTTTTGCTTTGTCTCGATTAATATGACACATCGGCAATTCCCTTATTGTTTCCCTTGTAAATAGTCATGCAAATTACAATCACGAGAAAGCATAAGCACATACATCAAATTTTAAAAGAAATAAGACAACTTTGAAGAACCACTTCAGACATTTGGACAATCACATTGGATTCAAGGCGGAGTCAACCTAAACGCTTAGACATTAGGAGAGAAAAAAGTAATCAGGTAATAACTATGTGCATAAATTATCTGCAAACAAATATAAGCATTAAATAGGAGGTCCGAGTTAACAAAGATTGGATGAGAGTAAGTAACCTAGTGATTATAGCTCACTTAAACTTAGAATATGACTAATTTAATCAAAATTTATCAGCAGCCAAATCAAAACAATCAACTGTTTTATGAGCAGCCTCAAAACAATCAACTGATTATCTTGCTAAGTTGTTCTATATGGCAAAGAAACTAAAGTTGCATCTACTTCATTTTTTAACATCTGATTTGTTGAAGAAATAAACTGATCAGTAACTGCAACTATATCCACTCCAGAAAATGAATCATTTTATGTCACTTCATGCTTGTGAACAGAATACAAAAAATTTCATTCTTGCATATCATAACGCGCAACTTTGAAGATTTACTGATTTGATAGAGTATGACTCCTAATGAAGTCATAATTTGTACACGATAGTTACCAACTTTGAACTAAATGCTCATGGTTTAACAGACACTCCACGCAGCTTTAACGAACTCCTACTTTGGCTTCAGTCGGAGACAAACACTGCCCAATTATATTGCCAAGAAAACACGAATCAAAATCAAACAATCACAATTTTGTATCAGATTTTACAGTGACAATTCTTACTTGCCTGTTGATACAATATCGCTTGCCAGTCGGTGGAGGACCATCATCAAAGACATGTCCAAGATGTGAGTCACAAAATGCACATAAAACTTCCTCTCTCGGAAAAATGATCGAAAAATCCAATTTTGACTTGACATTGGCATCAATTGGCTGGTAGTATGAAGGCCAGCCAGTTCCACTGTCAAATTTTGTGCTTGACCTGTTAAAAATATGCAGAATCAATTATCAGCTACATGTGAATCTGATTCAAGTTGGTAAATTTTGGACAAACCGAAAGACTGAACGCAACATGCAGACCCCTCCCTGTAGAAATAACTAATTCAAATCAGATGAATAGATGTTATTGTAACGGCAACTTACTCAAATAAAGGTGTATCACAACATACACAGTGGTATGTTCCAGGTGTTTTAGTGTTCAAGTACTCCCTTCAAAACAAAATAGCATTAAAAAGTTACAGGGTGGGTCTCAAAAACAATATCAAAAGAGATATAAATCATTGTTCTTTCTTGGAACATCATTCAGAAATATCCAAGCCAATTTGAGGAGAAGATGTATCTAAATTTTAATCATACCCGGTCCCAGGCTTCTCTGTTCCCTTTTGTCTACAAATTTTATATTGCTCTTCCGTCAGGCGCTTCTTCCATTCTTCATCACTTAGAGAGGACTAGTCCACCTTTCTAGAATCTGAATTTAATAGGGTAGCATACAGTTCAATATGTGTAAGTTGACAAATTTTTACTAGGGTAGTCCACCTGTCAAATTTGTCATTGATGTCAGTCTTTTCAATCATAATTTTCAACACCAATTGAGCTAGATTGACCTTGGGAAGGACCGACATTATTGCAAAGAAAACACAAACTAATTGTGGATGGAGTCAAGGCATCATCCTAAGATCAATCCCAATACCAATTAAATCTAAAATAGTAGAAAATCAGCAATTGAGCAATTTACACACCATATAAAAAATCACCCCGACAATCAAGCTCACCAGAGAGCCAACCTTTTATAATCAGATAAGCCAATTTCCCATTTAGAATCACCACTAAATCAGAAACTCCAGCCATTGCAAGCAAATTCACAACCAAGAGAGTGGGAAACACAGCCCAAAAGAGTAATTAAGAATAAAAACTACAGGCCTCAAGAACCTGCAAATCAAACGCATATATGTTCGAGATTCGAATCAACATAATAAAGGAGAATGAAGCAAGTAAACCTTGAACACCGTCAGGCTTCAGGGAAGATAGAAAAGAACCCATTACGCAGAACAATCGGATGCAGCTCCTGTTCTTGCTGTGACCTCGACGAAGAAAAAGAGAAAATGGTTTGGACCGATGCAAAGAAGCAGAGACGATGCAGGTGTGAGCAACAGAGAGCGCCGTGGATTTGGTAGAAGCCATCTTTCACGGTTTATTATAGGTATTGCTTAGTGAAAAAACTTTATTAATTATTACAGGTATCACGTGATAGGGGTCAGAAATGTGAAGGGCGATGTCATCTCATGTACGTCATGTTCGTATGGCAACCTCCACGTTTGCAAGGATTCTAGCCTCTCGTTGGGCTTTCAACTTTGGTTGAAAATGAGATTAAAAAACTTCTCGGATCAGACCTGAATCTTCTCAGATTAGGAAAAACTCCTATAATCCTTTGCATTTAGAGTAATTAAGAATTCCTCATTTTATTCATATCATAACTTCCAATTGACAAATCTTTGAGCTGAGGTTGCATTTGGTTCCTGTTATAGACCTGAATCTTCTCTGATCAGGCTCTAGTAGCTGGGAAAAACTTCTAAAATTCTTCATATTTGGAAGCATTAGGAATTTCTCATTTTATTCAAACCGCAAAGAAGCCAAATAAATTTTCAATTGACGTTATCTTTCAGCAGTGGTTGCATTTAGAGAACATAAATATAAATACTCGAGATCACATCATCAGAAAGAGAAAGAGAATAACAATAAAAGTGACATCCAAGCAGCCAAAATCATTGCTGTTCAGAAAACATAAAGACATAACGCATCGCCCTTTTTGTTCTTTCTCTAGAATACAACAGTGTCAAGCATCGTGCCAAGTGTTTGAATGATATTGGAAGACATCAAATTCGAGACATGTTCTTCCAGATGTTTCTTTGCGTCCTGCCTTCCAACGTTCGCAATTGCAAGCTTCTC
This sequence comes from Piper betle, assembly GCA_033002965.1. NCBI lineage: Eukaryota > Viridiplantae > Streptophyta > Magnoliopsida > Piperales > Piperaceae > Piper > Piper betle. The sequence goes on from JAURVB010005440.1 coordinate 5,832, forward strand.
AGGAGGTAATTCATCTTCCTCCTGAACTGCTTTGTTGTACTTAATGGCCAAATTCAACATTTCCTGCTCAGCATTAACAATACTACATAAATGGTAGGTCCAAAACAATTAAAACATAAAAATTCACAATATACTAGAGACCATATGCCGTCAACATGATCATAATTACCCTATCTTAAACGGGCTACATGCTTAAGGCCATCAGCAAGTAATCTATTTTCACTGCACCAGTGCCTGAGTCCCCATGCACATTAAACACTAGCAACCTATATTTTTGGGAAGACGGAAAGAGAGAGAGAGACCTACGTATTTACATCTTGGGAGCCGGCCCAAATTAAGTGAATCTCAAACACATACCAAATGACAACCTTAGGGCACGGATCTCAAGGTACCATTTACAGACAGGGAAAAAGCCTGAGATGATGTATGGACCGTGGTGTTCCCTTTCCTTGACTTCTTGCAAATATTTCACAGATTTAACCAATATCTCATAAGCCCGCAATAATAATTATTTGTTAGGGCCAAGAAAGCAAAAATACACCAGGTCAGGTGGTAGGTGCAAGTGATGAGCAATAAAGCAACAAAGTTAGCTGTCAAAACTTTAACTAATGCATCTATTAGACCTTTTTCCCAAGTGTATGATAAAATTCCAAAAGGGTAAATTCTTTCAGAGAAATTCGAAAGGGTAAACATTCATGCCCCTTCGAATGGAATCTCTAAGCAAGTGTTCAGAGGAATGAACATGTTTTCAACACTGTTTATGCCATGAGAGAGTACATGCGAGTCAAAGCAGCCAACTCATGATGGTACCATTATCTTTTAGCAATCATTGAGTGAAATCAAGAAATTCATTATTTTGCTTTGTTGCATACCCTTTCTCGAAAGACAAAGGTTTAGTCTGCTATGTGAAATAAATCTTTTACAAAAAATATTCTCACCAAAAACTGAGCAGCAATTTGTTGGAGCACAATCATGTTACTAATGATTGAGAAGAGATGAAATAGACGATAAAAGAGAGAAGGTGAACGGGATATTGAACTTTTTGCTCTTTCCTATTCAATCTACGACTCTTATGTGAATAGTTCAAATTCACAAAACTTTCATAAAATTATACTAATAATCTACCTGGACAGTTTGCTCGTTCGTCTTTGAATGAGTATCAAAGCGTTGCAGAGTCAGGCCATCAGTCCACTTCTTCTTGTGCAAGTTTAGGAGCATTTTTTCCTCCAGCTCATTCTTTCTGTAGTTAATAGCTATGGAATAGTAGTGCCGATTCAGCCCATGGATCAAGGCCTGAAAATTGGTCATTAAAAAAAAAGGTTTTAGTGCAGGCACATACACAACAATAGTGCTTAAATCTGCGAAAACAACCCCCATCTTACTTGAATGGATGGTTTGTTAAGATGACCAAGATTAGATGTTGTTTGGCGTGGTTCTTGGCCAAGCATCATGGTCTGAGGATTAATCAACCGGAAGGCATCTATGACCACCTTCCCTTTGACACTCTGAATAGGATCAATCACAACTGCTACAGCTCTCTGGTTTAAAGCCTCAAAACTCTGCAATAGAAAAATACCAGGTTTCAATCTATAAAAAATATACAACAAACAATCATTTCGACTTTTGTCAGACAAAGACATGCAAACTAACCAGAATGCTAAATCTAACTATAAATGGAACAAAAACAGTATTTCACTTAATGCCCCTAAGTTGGCGTGAATGAAAGTTGGTATATATGCCTTCTTTCACACAAACATACTGGGTACATGTGCCCCTAAGGTATATATAGGTACAAAACTTTTATTTCTCAAACCATTTTCATTTGTACACATAAAATGAAAATTTCAAATTGCTGCCGAGGGAGACAATTTCCAACTAAGTATTCAACGTGAGATTTCAAAATAAAAAAATTAAATATTTTGTTCCATAAATCTATAAATTATATTCTTCTATGCCTTTTATGATTAATTAAAGAGTCTGAACGAATTGCACTGTCGAGCTGATCTGTGACAAGCTTCACAAAAAAGTGTGAGTAGAAGAATACAATAAAATAAATTACTACCTGTTGAGTATTAATGTCGACACCTGAAAGCCAGCAACCGAAACCAGGGTGGCTATGATACCAACCAACCACCATCTCCGGCCTGAAAAATGAAAGTTATAATAATGTTATGACCTTTAGATAACATTTGATGGGGGCAGTGATGGCATAAGAGGTCCAATAAGATAAGAAATAGTGAGATCAAAGCATAGCATTATTTACAAATAGAAGTAAAAGAAAAATGAAAGTCTGATTATTACAAGCCTATTAACTTAGTCACACTAAGGTTTGTAGCGTTGGAATGCACAAATCCCCCAATATACAAAATACCAGAGGCTGAGAGCGCAAATATTAACTTATCCACGTGATTATCTTTAAACATATGTAGATATTCTTTCATTAAAAAGAATAAGTTAGGTACATGAGGGAGAGAACGCAGCTAACTCCAATTACATTCAAAGTTCCATATACCAAGTCCACAGTGAACAGTCTAACATGTATAACAGATTCCACATTCCTTTCAAGTTGCAAAAACCAGTCAACTTAGCCTTCAAAAACATCAAAAGTAGTTCAACTTCAAAAGCATCAAATATTACAGACTAATAATTGATTTGCGCACAGAATACCATCGACACAATCATATTGTTGTAATGTAGCATGTCAAGCAACGAATTTCCACCAAAATAAATCTTTCCACGTGTTTAACATAGTTGGAAAAGTAAACATCAAGCTCAGAAAACCTAATCTGCCAAAAATTCCAAAAAAGAAAAAGAAAAAAGAAAAACCTCAACAAAATTGAGTGACAAACCTCCCTGTCTGCTTAAGCATATCGAGCATGTTCGTCTGGAAAACATGATCGACGGCCTCCACACTAACGCCGGTCCCGCTCTGGGGCATGGCGAAGACATCCACAACCCGAACGGTGTACTCATCGACAAACTCCCCTAGCATCAACCCCATAACCTCCATGGGAACGCCGGCTCGCCCTGCACCGACCAAAACCCTAGCAACCCTCAGTAATACCCCCAAATCGAAAACAAAACCAACCGCGTCCGCCGCCGATTTCCAACATCAAAACCAGCCAAACCAAACCACAAAACCAGTAGAAAACCACTAAGACCCTAGATCGGCATCTACAACGGCCAAAAAAGGGAGGGGCGGGGTGTGGAAATCGTACCGTGCTTGAGCATCTTGAGGAGGGCGAGGGAGGAGATGTAGACCTGCTCGGAGGAGTCGAGGAGGGGTGAGTCGGGAGGGGGTGGCCCATGCTGCCGGCGCCGGAGAAGATGCGCTGCAACCGCTCCATCTTCTTCTTCGTCGCCTTCTTTCTCTTCTCCCCGCTTGCTTCTTCCTTCCCCTTCAACAATTTTTGTTGACAATTGAGTATTTAGATATATTTCCTACTAATACTACCTATACAAGTACAAAAGCCCATGTGTAAAGGAGGCCCAATGGGCCGGCCTATTGTTTTTTTTTGTTTTTGTGTGTGGAAACAGCAAAATTCGTTATAATTTAAATCATCTTCCGTCGATTAATATAAGCCGAAAAACAAACATTCCTTTTGCCTTGTCCTTGATAATGTGAGAATTAATTCCTTTAAAATAATTAAATCATTTTGGAGTGAAGCTCGTGAACCGATTTTTACATAAAGTAAGTATAAAATTATTTTTTATTGACAAGTTTAGATAATAAAAAATCCCATTCATAATGGATGGAAATTTAGTTAAAGTTCAGGTTAATTTAGACATGTGATATTCAAGTGGATCGTACCAATGTGTAATTTATTAAATCTCAAACCTTATAAGTAGAAAAGTTGATTATAGTATATATATATATATATTACTTATAATTCAAGTAAGATTATATATGTTAAAAGCTGATTTGGATTCACTGTACGTACATAAGCTACTTAAACTCAAAACACATCTTGTTTGGGAAAAAAAATTAAAACTTTAAATATGTAATGGTCCTAACTAGGTGATTATATTAGTCGGCTAAGCAATAAGCAATGTTGTGAACAGTTTGATATCTATTCTTTTAATTTTTTTATTTTCATATAAATAACCGACCAGGCATTTCAATGCCAGACTACAGTGCTTCTGTACTGGTCCGTACGTAGTAATAATGAAGCGATATTTACTTGTGTCCACCTCTTATTAATAGGGGTAATAAAATTTGATGTAATTTACAAGCTCTTGAGATGCAAAATCTGAGGCCTTTATGTTTCTTCAATATTGATGATTCAGGGTGTCTATCGGTTAGCTATTATTTTGAATATCTTAATTTAGATTTCTGTTATTTTGTTTGATATATATTTGTAATTTTTTTATTTAAGTAAGAATATTTCAGGCAGTAATTAAATTAGGGTTTTTTATCTTTTTCTTATAAATAAGGCAAAGCATTGAGGTTGATATTTTTTATGAGAGGATGTAATATTAGCCTTTTATCCTCTCTCTATTTTATTTCTTAGATCTAACATTTTCTTTATTTGATTATCTTTATTTAATTATTCTTGGTTTTCTTCTATTCTATTAAATCAATCATCCTTGCTACTTACTCCGCGTTAATTTGGTGGAGATGCAGGGTAGGTGTCTATATTTGACATCAACCGATCCATTATTTCTGTTCTTCATCGATCATGTTAATTATTATATTCAATATTTTTTTAATCACGAATCCTGCAAGTTTCATTCGTCTTCGGATATGATCGATCTTTTTGAGTCGCTGTAATATTAGCCTCCGAGTTGTCTAACTTCAGATTGGAGTCTACAGCTTCTTTGAATGATCTAGTTGATACGAAAATCAAAGGGCATCCCATGGCCAAGTTTTTCCGGTCAGGCGAAGCCTGCACGCCGAGAGACATTTCTACAGTGTCGTTCCATTATTTAAGAGATATTTAAATTGCCCAACCTCCCCAAGATATATTGGTGAAAGTTAAAATTCAAGGGCTCCCATATCTTTAAAGACTCTCATTATGTTCTCGAAGATGTAACTGTTTCACCATCATTAATTTTCATGGCTCTCAGTGCCTTGGTTCCATTTGATAAATGCGAGCGGCCGCTTCACTCATTCCAGTAAACACGCAGGCCGTTAATAATTAAGTAGTAGTCACACTTCTCATAAGCTTAATTAACTAACCTTGATGTTTGAAGTAGTACCATGCATTATATATTAAGGAATCTGCTTTTTCTCCACTGTAATAGTTCATGTTTACTCAAATATGACTATTGAAAAATGTTCTTTTTCTCATCATATTTATTTGTGTTGAGAACAGGTAAAAAACTTATACATTGTCCAATAATAATATTTCCTACTATTGAATCCCTTTCATCCTGCATGCATGGTGTTGAACCAGACACAAGGACGTACACAAAACTTACAATTGAAGAAGTAATGAAGAAAATGGTATGTATGGGGTACTACTACGGGATGCTTTCAATTCGTTTTGGTATTGTGGGCAGCAGGTCGACGATGAGTAGATTCAAGCAACTTGAAGTGACCTGCTCTGAACCAATTGAATAATATGTACGTCGAACTGAAACGACGTCTTGACTGTATGGTGTCGCTGGTGAGAACAAAGTATGTGCTAGCTAG
>JAURVB010005442.1:0-33993 GCA_033002965.1 Piper betle
GTAATTAAGTATTGACTCGATTCCTACTCGAGTCAAAATAATAACTAATTCGTAATAAATTCTAAAAAAATCTAGAAAAATATGGAAAAATCACATAAAATAAAACAAACACAACAACATCCAAATGGCATGCTCTATAACTAATAACCCACCCGAATATAATCCAACGCGTCCTAACGCGTTATTCGGCCTAAAACTATTTCTACGATCAAACATATAAAAAGAAAAAATACTGCATACTTTTATATATTCAGATAACTCATATCTCACCATCTTCTGACGTTATCATCATATATTCAGGTACACCTGACTCTCATTGCTCATAACTCACGGCTGGTCTCGACTCAGCACGCGGTTCATGAAACTGATTCGACTCGAATCAACGGTCGAACTGACTGGTTCGGTAACGTAAAACCCTGAATCGAATCACGGGTTTTGCGGGAGTCCTAAACGGACCTGGTAGAAGCTCCAAGCGTGTCATCGCGCCTAGGCGACGAGCTCCTACTTTGTACTTACACATCAAAACTAAATACTAACGCCCACTAACTACATGATGCATCAAAATCAATGAATATCACATGACATAATAATCATCCCTCAATAATCGATCAATAATCAATAATCATAAAAGTGAAAATAATTCTATCATCCTTTTCATTCCAATTTTATCGTGTTTCCTAAGTTACATCGTGCTCAATTAGCATGCTTATACTTCATCTCATTAGATTACTTACTTAATCTCATCATGCACATCTTTACTTCATTCATATATGGTATTCATCATGACAACTAGTTAATTCTAGCATGCTATGCTAACAATAATAATCAATTTTAAACAACTCAATCGGTGGTAATTATACCTCACGTAGTCAGCTATCGGCGACAGCTAGGGTTCCGTCGCGTGTCTCGAAGCTCAACTTTGGTGCTCATCGGCGTCCGAAGCTTGATCGGGCTCGACTGGGTGAGCCCCGTGGAAGATCCGGTGAATTCTGGAGAATTCCAGAAATTCCAATTCTTCGACAGTTTGGTCGTTTCGGGACTTCCGACGGTTTTTCGGCAGCTTCCGGCGGTTTTCCGGCGACAGTCTATCGGCGGCGTCTTCTGGCCAAAAGTGGTCGTGTTGGGTACCCTTGGAACAGGCTCGGCGAGCCCGACTCATCCACGAGGTTGACGCGACCAACGGAGGTGGCAGCTGTCGAAAGATGCATCAAACCGAGCTGGCGGTGATGGTGGCTAGTTCCGGTCGGCCACGGCGGCGATGGCCTCCGTTCCGGTGAGGAAGGTCATTGGAGGGCTGAGGGTGCTGAGGTAACCGACCAACCTCGGCGGCGCCGGTCGTAGCAGCGGAATCGGTGACGGAAGCGCAACATAGGCGCGGCGTCGCGGCGTGCCCGATTGGGGCCGGACCTGGTCGGGCAGCATGGCGACGTCGTCGCGGGCTAGGCGGCGACGATCGGCGGTCGGGCAGGCGTCCACGGCAACGGTGGTGGCGACGTGCACAAGGGTGGGACGCGCACAAGGGCTGCGTCGGGCTAGGGTTTGGGAAGAAAAGAAGGGTGCGGGGTGTGTGGTGGCAAAGTCGTAAATATTAGTTGACTCGTATTCGACACGAGTCAAAAATAATATTTAAGTCGTAAAAAATTCCAAAAAATTGGGAAAAATCCCATAAAATCAAACAACACCAAAAAATCATACTGATATGCTATAGGACTATCAACCCACCCAAAATACGCGTAACGCGTCCTAACGTGATAAACGGCCTAAAACTAGTTCTACGATCCACTATATATAATAATAAAAAAATAATTGCATACTCTTATATATTTTAATAACTTATTCTATTCTACTGTGTTCATGACGTTATCATCACATACTTGGGTACGCATGACCTTCGTAGCTCATACACGCGACTGGCATCAACTCAGTACACGTGCTCTGAAACTGACTCAACTCGAAAATAACGATCGAACCGACCGGTTCTGAATATAAAACACTGACTCAAATCGCGGGTTTTACAGCACCACCGCCAGTAATGATGCAGGTGACGTCGGCGTGGAGGTGGCCAGGGCAGTAGACAGCGGGGAGGAGCTCGGTCGACGGGCTGGGCGGCGGTGGGGATGGGGGCAAAACGGGCAGCCGGGGAGGGTGGCAGAAAGAGGGCAGGTGCGGGCGGGGCCACGGCGGGAGGGCGGGGAACCGTGCAGGGGTGGGGGAACACAAGGCAGGTGGGGGAGGGCTGCGGGTAGGGGTGAGGCATCAGAGGGGGCTGGGGAAACAAGGCAGGTGAGGGGAAGGTTGTGGGCAGGGCGCGGCGGCGGACAAGGCAGAGGAAACAGGACAGGTGGGGGAGGGCTGTGGGCAAGGGGCGCAGCGGCGGATTGGGCGGCGGGGCAGTGGGGGAGGGAAAATCTGTGGAAAGATTGGTGGAATAAATATAGAAAAAGAAGCATTTTTTAAATTTTATTATATATATATATATATATATTAGTATAAAAATAAATAAATATAGATAGAAATTAACATATACAATACAGTCTAATATAAAAAGTAAACCCACTGTCATGCACATCAGGGATTGAGAATTCAACCTAGCCCAAAACAGGCATGGGGCTGGCTATGGGCTCAGAAAGCCCACTTGGGAACGGCCCACTAGTGACAAGCCCAAGTCCGTACCATAGTCCTCGTCTTCTTCGTCTTCGTCATCTCGACGTCCCCATTTTGTGCAGGCGCTAAGACCCTGTCATCAACCTTCCTTTCTCTTCTGCAATCCGACCATACGAGAGATGGGGCTTCTGTCGTTGTGGAGTAAGAAGGAAGAGCCTCTTCCCAACTCCAAGTCCAAATCCTCCTCTCAATCCAACTCCGACCCCAACTCCGGCCTCAACGGCGCCATGGAGGTACGACGGCCCGCCGACGCCACCGTCTTCGAGTTCGGATCATCATCCGAGGTCACCATCTCCGGCTACTGCCCCGTCTCTGACGAACTCGAGCCCTGCAGGCGGGAGATCCTCCCCTCCGGTGGCAACGCCCCTCAGTTTCGGGTCGTTTTCTGAACGTTCGCCCTCCTCCCTCCCTTCTGATTCTCGAAAGTTGGCATCTTCTCTTGCTTTTTCGTCCTGTGGACATGCGTCTATATTGGGGCTCTTCCTACGTAGGAATTAGAAAAGGTCATTTTTTTCTTTTCTTTCTGGCCCAATATCTTTTTCCGAGAGAATGGTATCAAAATGGATTTCTGGGTTCTAGATGAAGCGATTTCCGGGCAGGTCAGAAATGAAAGAAATATTCCATCAGTCTGAACCGAAGTGTAAGTGAATCTTCTTCTAATGGATATACCCGGTTGTTCTTTAACCATGACTACTTATGCTTAAAATCTATGAGAAATTTACGTTTTTAGCAGGCATGCATCCTTGTTGGTCATACTTTGTTCTCTTGTATATTTCTGCTTCATATGCTTTAGTTGTCAATTCTCTGTTTTTCATTCTTGAGACAAGCGCATTCTCTTAAACAGGTTAGTACTAACTATAGTTCTTCGTTTTAGGAAATTGTCAGTCAGTATGTTGTCGTCAACCGTCAATTTTGTTGTAAATTGTGAATGATAACGCTGCATATGGCTAGACTTTCGATGATCTAAACATAGGTGAAAGAAACTAGCATGGTATTTAGTACTTCTCTGAAAGCTTTTAGGCAGTTTTAAATATGCACCAGATTGCGATTATATGCTGTATGTCATATGTTGGAGGGTTCCCATCAAGTATTTTAGTGCCGGTGCCAAAGCTGCATTAAGGAAAAGGAAGGCAAGAATGAATGGCTATAAAAGAGTGTGTTGGATTAGAATTCAGCGCTTACATGCAGCGCATATTTTGACCCAGTGTTTTTTCTACTTAAACTGATGTTGTATTTGTAGCATGGAATTTCAAAGTTTTGCACGGAACTTTTTTGGGTGATATTTTTCGTCTGTCGGTATGTATGCAGAAAAGGTTTTTTGCCTCAAGTTTAAAGGAATTGTGTAAATCTCGCTCATGACCGTACATAAGAGACGTCAAACTTGTGTTTCTTCTGTTACTACATTTGTAGGTGCACCGATTGAGGGATATATATGTATACATACTATTACCGGATTGAATAGTTTCGCTGTTGATTGATTTGTCATGGATGATGAAATTTGGGTTCAGATTTCGATTGATATCAGCCCGGAGAGTTGTCTCTCGGGGTGAGTGAAAGCCCAAAGCCCTTCTAGCCCACTCTACCGATAGCCGATGAATCATTCTCAATCGTTACTTTTCTAGTGGTTTCATGTTTTGGCATGTTGATCGACGATGGCCTTGATTTCACGTGTTGGCAATTGACCACGGTGTTGTACAACTTTAGTGCAAGAGAATGGAATCTCGCAAACGCCGGGATCTAATCTACCAAGGTGCCCATCGGACCTTACCGATCAACTCGAATTATGTTGGGAAAAAATAAGCTACTCAAATTGATATGATTTATTAGTCAACTGATGCGATTTGAAGTCCTAAGTTGAAATTCTCAAACATTTGTAAAGTGAATAAATTACCCAGTTTTGGAAAAAGCGAAAAAAGCAACAAATTGCACATAAATGTATGGAAGAAGTGAAGTATATGAAACACATAGTCCCTCGGGCAAGGAAGTGAGAAAAAATTAATTGAGAACCAACTTACAGTGTGGAAAATGTAATTATTTTTGTTGACAGGTTAAAAGAAAGGGGCATATTTATCAAATAAAAGAGGATCTTTTTTATTGTTAATTATTAGAGAAAGTGAAAAACTTTGAATTGTCTAAAATATCTTTTTACACTTTGGATTTAGTTAATTTTTTAAAAAATTGCTAAAACCTGATAGCCCAAGCCATGACTATCAAATTTTAGGCCGAGGGTAATTAGATTAGACTTAAGCCAAAAGTAATTAAATTAGACTGCCCTTAATTTTGAGTGGTCTGGTTTGACCACTATCCACCACCAATTGTGTCGAAGCCGGGAAAATTTTTATTATTTTATATAATTTGAATTAGGTTATTTTATTACATAATCAATATAACTGTAATTTTGTCGTTATATTAAAGTTTTATTTATTTCCTTGATTCTTTTACAACTTCTTATTATATATTTTTTAAAAAATAAAAAATAAAAAAGCTAAAATTAGAATTGTAAGATGTAGATTTGAACCCGCGCCCTCCCGAGAACATTTACGCCCGTTGCTTTAGACCACTTGGCCATTATGAGTGGCTAGGAGGAGTTCATTCAATAAAATGTTTCATACAAAATTTGTAAAAAACGAGCCCAAAGGAAACCCTAATCTGATTTGATCATCGTCATCGTCGTCGCCGCGATCAGGAATGGCGCCCAAGCACTCGGCCAAAGAGCGGTTGCCGTCGAAGCACTCGTCGGCGTCCTCCTCTTCCGATGACAGCGATGGCGAAGACGCCTTCTTTCTGCTCCTCCAAACCCTAAATCCATCGCCTCCAAACCCTACAAACAACCTCCCACCTCCTCTCGAACCTCCTCCTCCGTCTCCGGCACTGACGACGACAAAGACCATTCTTCTTCCACCCACGACGACAGCCACACAACCTTCTCTACCGGTTCCCCTCCCCGGCTACTTTCCGCAAGCTCCACCCCAAATCTGTCAAACCCATCTCCTCCAAGCCCATGGACGCGGACACCATCAGCAGCGGCAAGCAGAAGAAACCGTCAACCTCCGTCACGCCGGCCAAGCGCCCCGCCGAGGATTCCCACGCCAGGTCCGACGACGAGGAGCCCACGGCAAAGAAGCAGCTTTTCCAGCGGCTCTGGACCGACGAAGACGAGGTGGTGGTGCTCAAGGGCATGTTGGAGTACAAGAAGAAAGGAAGGACCCGGTTGCCGACATACAGGGCTTCTTGAAGCTTGTTCAGAAGTCATTGAGCTTTGATTGCCACCACCAGCAGCTCGTTAGCAAGCTTAGGAGGTTGAAGAAGAAGTTTGAGACGAGTATGAAGCGGGTGGACAAGGGAAAGGGCCCACATCAGGCAAGCCCCATGACAAGATCGTCTTCGAGCTCGGTCGGAAGATTTGGGGCGGTTCTAGCTCTAAGCCGGAGGAAGCGGCCAACCACGATTATGGTGAAGAAACTGTGAAAAGGATGATAAGAAGCCGAAAGTTTCTACCTTGTCTGATGGGAATGTGTCAAATCGGGTCAAGAATGATGGGAAGGTTTCGCAAAGAGTGGATAACCCGGATGTTGCCGCTGCCGCCGATGGTAATGGTGAGGGAGGATGGGAGCATCCGAGTTGGGTGATGAAAGATCTATGCTTGAGAGAAACGGTGATTTGTGAGGAAATGGTGAAGAAAGGGGTGAGCTTGATGGATGTTGAGGAGGTGGAGGAGTATGATAAGAAGTGGAAAGAGCTAAAGCTGATGGAGATGGAGATTGCAGTGAAGAGGTCGGAGCTGGTTAGAGACCATCTTCAGGCAATAATGAAAGCACTCAAGGGATGATAGATTTCTCTAAGGAGGTAATTTGATGATTTTTTCTTTTAGCACTTCATGGTTTGTCTTTAGAAACTCAGACTTTAATGTATTGTTTTTTGGCTATTACAGATTTAATCTTTTGTTTCTGATTGCTCTTTGTGGCCAAAATAATTTGTTCTTTGTTTTTCTGTTAGTCACTGATGTGGGTGTGTGAGAAGCAGAAGCCAAATCATTGGTGTTTTTACTCTATGCAATGAGGAATAGGGCTGATCTATCCGAATCCAAACAACATAATGTGAAAAGTGCCCAGGCCTCATACCCGTAGCAAAATGTAATAGAAATGGTGGACGAAGGTTGTTGGTATTGACGATGTGGAAGACGAATCTTCAGGCTCTCTTCATGAACGAGGTTTATTTATGCGTAATCCTCTAGAATTAAGTTTTATTTACATTCTTAAAGTACATTAATACTACGAATAGTATTTCATTTTTAATCTAACGTGATTGGAGATTACACTCACTTAAGGGGCTAGTGAAACTGTGAATCTAATTTACCTTGTTAAAATAGATTGACAACATAGAATAATATTTCAATTTTAATCTTTTGTTAATGGGATTACACTTATCAGTGAGTTTAAGTTGTACAAATTAGATTTATACGTGTGGTAGGTGTGTAATCTGATTATCAGGTATGCGGTGTGTTTCTTTGGTTAAGGTGTGAATTGTATAAAAATTTTGTAAATATGATTCACACCCAAAAAATTTATCTCACACTAACTTGTTAATATAGATTTATAGATGTAATTAAGATTATTATTTTTACTAATCTTAGTGAGTTTAAGTTGTAAATATAATGTGAATCTTTTCTTTATTTTTAAGCCAATGAATCAAATTTACACAAGTGACATAGTATTTTTTGGCACGATAATGTAGATTTACAATAGTGAGGGTGGAATTGAGATTGTCAATTTTACTAACCCCTTTAATGTATTTGCATTTTTTCTGATTAGTGTCAACAGTGTTTGATAAGCAGCTTCGGTAATTATAATTGCTACCCCAAGTCAGGTATTTTGAATTGCATGATCTCCTTTCCCTAACCAGTGCAGAACTTTTTTCTGAGTTCAGCTTTGATATCGTATAGTACAACTAGTCACTGTAGTCGGGTGAAACTTCTAATTCATCATTACAACAGTGAAATTTAAAAGGTGCCTGTTGTGAACTATGCCATTGTTTCCATTCTAGTTTTAGCCTGGTCTAGTCGCTTGTCTACCCCTTCCAATAAGCGATGATATAAGTTCTTTGGTTTGCTATATGCTTCTTATTCGCCCAAAATTTGCAGACAGTCATCCCATAATTGGAAGCTTATAATTCGGTGGAAGATAACAATTAACATTCGCCAGTAAAGAGTAGAACCATTTGTTTGTCCGTCGTAGCTAACTTACAAATTTTACCGTGATACATCATAGTCAACTGCTAAGAGTAAATTTTTGACGAGTAGTAACTATAGAAAATTAACAATGGTGGATACATATTATCATTCATCTCTCGGAAAAATTTATCAATTATCGCATAAACATCATCAATTATAGCCACCAAAAGTCAAAAGTCCCATTCAGGGTATTTTTAAGGTAACCCATAATCAGATTAAACTAGGCCGACTTTAATTCAATAAAAACTTATTTTTTGAATCACGAAATCTAACTAAAAAGTAAGAGCTTAGTAATAATTTTAAATAAGAATATAAACTTCTCATTACAATTATTGTATTATGTTTTGTATTATGTGGACATGAAAAACTGAAATATTTTAGCCCTGAATGTAAACTTTTGCATTATTATCCTTAAGTTAAATATAGGTAGATAAATAGCTCTAAATCAAATTCTAATCAGCTATAATAAATACCAGTTATGTGCCCACCTCAAACTTTAATGCCAATTGTGGCTCGTTTTTACTCGGCGACAGAGTATAAACACTTCCCGGCATTATGCGCAGGGACACTATGGAACAAATCTGGAACAGGAAACTTAAACAACTAAAACCCAGCATCAAAGTCACTCCTAATCAACTCGAAGGATTGAAAATTTTGGTGGAAACTTCGAGTGAACGGAGGCTCATTTTTCTTGGGTGGAGACTATTCAAGATTTCTCTTCCTATCTCGCGAAGAGCCACATCACACCTACCACTTCGTGCTCTCTTTGCCGTGATCATGAAACTGACACAAACATGATAACCCATTGCCCACTCATCAGAAGTCTGATCTATTATTTCCCAGTACTAAAGAGTGACTCGCTAAACCCAACTTCTCCGGCCCAAATCTTCCCCTGGCTGGTCAAACCCACACCTAACTGGCCTCTGATAATATTAGACTTCTTCTCTGCCGGGATTCTATCTGGTGCATCAGGGACGGGAAACTTCACGAAGGTCTACCAGTCCCACCAAACCATGTTTTGATTCAATCAATACGAATATGGTTTCCAGCTGCAACTTCACCGCCAAAACCACAACCAGCTCTCCCCAAACCACCCCCATCATACAATATCAACCATGACAGACGGAGCACACTGGCCAGCCACAAATTCCGTCACCTGGGCCTATGTTATCTGAAACAAATGTGGACACTTTCTTAGCTCTCTTGCAAGGGAAGAACAAGGCGGAGGAACACCCCAGCGAGTCGAGCTCCTAGCCGTCCTGCATGCGCTCAAGGACTCGACACTTTTGGCTACTCCAAGTTGGCGATCACGGATTGACTCCCCCTCATTGTTGGCCTTGATGCATCCCCTGTTGGGCGTTGTATTTTGTACTTCTGAGCTTATGTAATTCTAGGTCTGTAACTATATCCGGGCTGGGCGTGACTACGTAGCCCAAGCCCACCAACTCTGTTTCATTTCACTTCCAAGGGTGACCAATAGGTCCCGAACCACCGAACTTAACTACCGAATTAGGGTTTGGTGGTTTGGTTTTGGAACCAAACCGAACCCGACTCCCCCACTAATTGAACCGAACCTAAATTCCCCACAAGCCGAACCAAACCGATCAAAAAACTTTGGCCATTCGGTTCTAAAAAATTAAAATTATAATGAATATATTAAAATTAATTATAATTTTGATAATAAATCAAATGGGAGCATGATTTAACCATTATAGTCATATTAAAAAATATTTATATGTATATATAAATATTATATTAAACATCTCAAATAAAGTATAAATAAATTATAATAAATTAATGATAACCCATGTAAAACATAAATATTAAAGGTTTTTTTAAAATTTTTTGGTTTTCTGTTGGTTTCAAACTGAATTTCATTATATTGGGTTTAGTTACCCAATCTTAAAATTGACCTGAACTGAACTTTTTTAGAACCAAATCGAACCAATAATTTCAGTTTGATTCGGTCCGTTACTTTAGTTTGAAGAGAAGTATGCTCGCCCTCTCTGCTTAAAGCAGACGTGATGAATTTACTAGTCATGGCCCCAGACAATGTTCAGTCAGTGATTTTAATAAGAAATATATAAATATTAATATAGTATATACTTTAATATTAAAATAGATAAATATTTTATTTTATTAACCTTAGTTGTATATATATAACTATATGACCAATAATAATGTGTGTAAATTAAATTTCAACTAAACTTAATGGTTTAAATGATCTAAATATTTAATTTATTCTATACGTAAAGTATAAATTGTTACCCATTTTCATATTGATTGGTATAGCATTTCCTTTTAAGCATTAGAAAGTGGATATAAATAATTCCCGTAATTAATAAACAAAAATTATAACTTAAAAGTCATATTTGTATAACATGAATAATTACATAGACAGATAAAGTAATGTATTTAAAATTTAAACAAATATTTTAATGCTGTTAAAAATTAGAATGTACTAATCATTCAACTAATATGATGTAACATTTATAAGCTTTTAAAAAATGAACATTGTCTAAGTATTAAAACTTTACTCAAATTAAATCTTTTACTAATGGTGTTCCATTTAGATTATTTCTTATTTTTCATAATATTAAAAAGATTTAATTTTTACAAATAACCAAATTTATCCTAAAACAAATATTTGTTTTAGTTTAATATATTTTACTGTTTTTAGAATTTAATTTTATGCGTAATGATATATATTATTAATAAATATATGCCTAATGAGATAAAATTTATAATTTATTATTGTTGTTTCATATCTAATTTTTAAATACATTATTCTGTAACAATTTGAACTTTTTAGAGATCACTCTATCAATAATCAATTTGATAAAAAATCATTTCGCATTTAGTAATCTATATTTTAAAAAATATAAAATATAATCAAATAATTTAAATATTTTAACTCTATATTTCCTAGTAACATAAGCTACTTTTTTAAAAAAATACTTCCATGATTATCAAGTTTTATATTTAAATTCATAATCACATACCTGAACATAAAATCAATATAAAAGTATCACCCCCACTCAAAAAGCTCAACTAACACATAAGAATATACAAGACAAATTTAAGACAATAATACGTATAAATAGTAACTCTACTTAACGCTCTTTTGCAAAATAGACTAATTTGAGAAGATAAATAGCAAATAAGATATATATTTTGTTATAAATACGCATAAAAAACCAATCTCGTTTATAGAAAATAGAGAGCTCAAAGTTGGTGGTCTTAAGTGGGGCGTCCTTAGGGGTGCTAATTGAGCGAGCGAGCCGAGCTCAACATGTGTTCGAACTCGGCTCGAATAATTCGAAACTCGTTCGAACTCGACTCGAGATCGAACGAGTTTTGGACATACATGCTCGAGTTCGACTCGAATATCTTTTATGTGTTCGAGCTCGACTCGAGCTCGAATATACTTAAACTGTTTATTTTTGTGAGCTCGTTCGCCAGCTCGAAACCAGCTCGATTAAAAGTCAAAAGTACCTCACTTAAAAAAAGTGAGGCCATTGTGGTTTGAACCCACAACCTTGAAGTCATCAAGGTGAATACTTACCATCTCAACTATCTTGCTTCTTTGTTATTATATTTCATATATATATATAATATAAAGACTATATTATTATATTATTTTATCGAGTCGAGTTCGAGTCGAACTACGAGTCGAGTTCGAGTTATAACCGAGTCGAGTCGAGTCGAACATGACCTTGCTCAAGCTCGGCTCGTAAGATTCGAGTTCGAGTCGAGTTCGAGTCGAGCATTTAAATGTCGAGTTTCGAGTCGAGTCAAGTCGAGCCGAACGCTAAATGCTCACGAGCTGGCTCGCTCAATTAGCAACCCTAGGCGTCCTCAACATTTGTTCAAGAGATGGAAATTCTCAGGTTTGAGGTCCCGGTGAATGACACTCATGGAAAGTCAAGTGTGGACGATCTGCACAATGGTTCTAAGAAGGGAAGGGGCGTCTCTCTCGGTGTAGTGATGAGCAGTTGATGAGCTCACCAGCGGTACAGAGCTCCATGACGAGGTGCACCGACTGCTTGTCCTCATAGGCGCCCTTGAGCTCGACTATGTTGGGCTGGCTGGTCAGGTGGTGCATGATCAACACCACCCGTCACTCGCACCTCCACATGAACTTTGTTTACCAGCTGTTGGGTTTATCTCACATCGGTTGTGGATGATGTTGGTGACTTGTATATAGGCTAATAGGAAAATTTTATTTTTTAAGTTAACTTTTGAAATAAGAGAGGCATGTGACATCTATTATAAGTCCTTTTTAGAAGCCTAAAAGGCCCAACGAGCGTGGTTAGGCGCCTAAAAGGCTCAAGAAGTAGTATCGGAGCCAAGTTCAAAGCCGGCGCCTAAAAGGCCCAAGAAGTGGTATTGGAGCCAAGTTCAAAGCCCAAGAAGAGCCAGGTTCAAGGCCCAATAAGTGTTATCAGAGCCAAGTTCGAGTCGAATTTGCCTACGCCGATTGTTATTGTTTTCGGTCCGTGATGGGAGTTTACTAGAGTATGATTTGAGGGGAGTTTACTAGAGTATGATTTGAGGGGATTTGAGGGGATTTGAGGGGGAGTTTACAAGAGTTTACCATGTGATGAGTTTGCCCGGTGATGATTTGAGGGGATTTGAGTGGAATTTACAAGAGTTTACCATGAGTATGATTTGAGGGGACGTGATGATTTGATGATGAGGGGAGTTTACCATGAGCATGATTTGAGGGGACGTGATGATTTGATGATGAGGGGAGTTTACTAGAGTTTGCCACGAATATGATTTGAGGGGACGTGATATATGATGATGAGGGGAGTTTACCATGTGACGATTTAAGGGAGCTTACCAAAGTATGATTTGAGGGGAGTTTACCCGAGTTTACCAAGTGATGATGATTTGATGATGATTTAAGGGGAGTTTACCAGAGAAGGTGATGACCAGATGATGATGATTTAAGGGGAGTTTACCAGAGTAGGTGATGTCTTGAAGGGAGTTTACAAGAGTTTACCACATGATGATTTGATGATGAGGGGAGCTTGATGATTTAAGGAGAGTTTACCAGAGTAGGTGATGATTTGAGGGAGTTTAAAAGAGTTTTCCACGTGATGATTTGATGATGATGGGAGTTTGATGATTTAAGAGGAGTTTACCAGAGTAGGTGATGGTTTGAGGGGAGTTTACAAGAGTTTACCATGTGATGATTTGATGATGAGGGGAGTTTACAAGAGTTTACTACGTGATGATTTGATAATGGGGAGTTTCCCATGTGATGATTTGAGGGGAGTTTACCAGAGTATGATATGAGAGGAGTTTACAAGAGTTTACCACATGATGATTTGATGATGAGGGAGTTTACAAGAGTTTACCACATGATGATTTGATGATGAGGGGAGTTTACCCAGTGATGATTTAAAGGGAGTTTACTAGAGTGATTTGAGAGGAGTTTACTCGAGTTTACTAGGTGATGATGATTTAAGGGGAGTTTACCAGAGTGTGATTTTAAAGGGATTTTCCAGAGTTTACTAGGTGATGATTTGAGGGGAGTTTGCCAGGTGATAATTTAAGGGGAGTTTACCAGAATATGATTTAAGGGGAGTTTACCAGAGTATGATTTAAGGGGAGTTTATCGAGTTTATTAGGTGATGATTTGATGGGAGTTTGTCAAGTGATGATTTTGAGGAGAGTTTACCAAGTGAGTGTCATTTGATTTAAAAGGAGTTGTCGGACGATGATGGTTTCAGGATCACCTGATATGTAGGTGTTGTCTGATTTAAAGGGAGTTGTCAGATAATGATAGTTTCGAAATCGCCTAATGTGTGAAAGATGAGTTGTTGAGTTTATCCCACATCGGTTATAGATGACGTTGATAACTTGTATAAAAGATAATGAGAAAATTTTATTCTTTAAGTTAACTTTTAAATTAAGAGATATACATGACATTTATTATAAGTCCGTTTTGAGGGCCTAAAAGGCCCAACGAGCTTAGTTGGGGGCCCAAAAGGCCCAAGACCAGCTTCCTCTTGGCAATAGTCTTGCATGCAAATTGCTTCCGGATGGCCAGGTGAAGCCGAACTGGCAGTGCCTGAGCTCCTTGCCATCGTAGTACGTGGCGTGGACATCCTCCATGGTTGGCCAAGGATTGGGCCAATGGTGGCAGGTTTGGGCTTAATCGGAGGTGGATGGTTGGGCTTGGGGGATGCCGAAGTACGGGGTTGGGGGCCACCATTATTGCTGTAATAACTTGCATGGAAGAAGCAAATGCCCATGGACGTAGAATGTGAGAGGACGATAAGCCGAAAAGGGTGTCCAGAGAAATAAGATGTGAAGGAGTGAAATATAGGAGAATGAAAAGGGGTGGGTCAAATAAAAAAGTAAGAGCAAACATCAAATCTGAAATCACAACAAAGGAGTAACCTTTCCGCACAAAGAGCAGATGACGTTTACACCAGTCTACATGAATAAAATCGACAAAAAATCTAATTAAACAAACAATGAATCATCTGAAAAGATTTGGATGCAATTGAACGAATAAAGATCGAGACCAGGGAAGAAGATGACTCTTACTAAAAGATTTGCTCTACATGAATAATCTATTAGTAAGATTTGCTCTACATGAATAATCTAATTAAACAAACAATGAATCATCTGAAAAGATTTGGATGCAATTGAATGAATAAAGATCGAGACCAGAAGATGACTCTTACTAAAAGATTTGCTCGCCAATTTTCAAATGTTCCTTCCCTCTCTCTCTTGAGGAAAATCAAACAGAGATGAAGATGAAAAAAGGGAAAATATCATAAATAACCTTGAATTAGAAATGATCAAACTAGTAATTACTTAATTTAAAGATCGGGAATGTTGATTGGTTTAAATAACTGGTCATATGTAGGGGTGTAAACAAGTTAAGCTAGCTTGCGAGCATTCTACGTTCGGCTCGGCTTGGTTTGACCTCATGCTCGTTAATTTTGTGCTCGAAAAATACTCGATTCAAAATGGATAGCTCGTTGAACATCAAATAAAGCTTGAGCTAAGGAGTGCATTCTACGTTCGGCTCGGCTTGGTTTGACCTCATGCTCGTTAATTTTGTCCTCGAAAAATACTCGATTCAAAATGAATAGCTCGTTGACCATCGAATAAAGCTTGAGCTAAGGAGTGTTTGGCTCAACTTGGTTCGAAACTTGAGCTCGAAATGTTCAAACTTGAGCTCGATGTATTTAAACTCAAAAAATACTAGGCTCGACTCGGCTGATTAATATTATTGAGGTCACATTGAACTTATACAGTGTTGGAAAGAAAATTTTGATCCTACATAAGTCAAGCACGAGCCAAACATAAACATTCACTCAGCTCAAATTTAGCTCAGGTCGGCTCGAAAACATAGCGAGTCAAATACAAACCAAACCCAAATATTATAAATTTGGACAAACTCGGCTCAACCAATACATCAGATTCGTCAAGCTTTTAAACAAATTCAAACATGCTTGCCAAAAATCATACCAAATTTAAACATGACCCTGCTTGGCTCGGCTCGGCTCGGCTCGTTTACACCCCATCAGTCGGAAACTGAATTAGTTAGTGAATTAATCCTCCAACCAAATGCCGCCACGTATATCTAATTTCCTGTAACCGCTCCACAAGACTTGATGGGGTTGAGAACGAGCATGGTGAGGCCTTGATGGGGTTGAGAATGAGTGTGGTGCTTTTATTATAAAAAAATATAGTAAAATTTTTTTTAAAAAAAACCATTTCCAGGCATTTCAATCTCGATGGAATAAACTCACCGGCTGAGTTATCAAAATGTAACCCCGCTAGAATGTCAATTACCGCATCAAATGTAAGCCCGCCAAAATTCAGTTCAGAATTGAGATCCCCTCGACCAAATAATATTGAGCCTTTATTCTTTGTCGACGGGATTGGTCTAGTTGCTGGAGTTGGCCGGGAATGCTGCGAGGGACTACAAGAAGGCGAGGATAGTGCCCAGGCACATTCAATTGGCGGTGAGGAACGACGAGGAATTGAGTAAGCTTCTTGGGCTGGTGACTATTGCCAGCGGCGGCGTCATGCCCAAACATTCGCAACCTCTTGCTGCCGAAGAAGAGCGGGGTTGGGCTTGGGAAGGTGACTGCCGGAGATGACCATTGAACACGCTTCAACTTTTAATTAATGTTTTTGTGTGTTTTTTTTTTTTGCTCTAGGATTTAGCGGGGCAAATGTAGATTGGTTGGTTGTCTAGAGTATATTATGAATGGTATCAAGCTTTTTAACATTAAACATGGAATCCAAAACTCTAAATTTTATTCAAAGCAAAGCGTTAGCATTCCACGGTCGATTTTGTTAACATGTTGTAACCAAATAAACAAATGTGGAGGACGAATGATTAAGCAGTGGAAATAGGGGGAGCCCGGTGCCTTGGGTTGTGGTGGTGGTCGTCAATTTCCTCTCGATCGGCAGCGGCGGCGGCGTAGTAGGCGGAGAAGAGGATGCCATGAACAAAGCAGAGGACTCCTCCGATCGACAGCAGCTTGTGGTGAGCGAAGGAGAATCCGCAAGACGCCCTGGACCTGTTGTTCGCCAATGCGCCAACCATCAACAAGGCAATCCCAACAGTGAATACGATCCTGTTGGTATTGAAAAAGACGGAATTGTTGGTCAGAAAAAACACACATATTTTTCTTAGCTATGGAAGATGCGTGTCTTTATAGTTCTAGTTACCATGAAAGAGTGGAGGAAGCGGCAGCCATGAGTCGAGTGGAAGAAGATCTTTGCAGCTCCTCTACCGAGCATATGCAGATGATATTGCAACCTGCTAGGACGTTCCCTATAATGTGAGCAAGGGCTAGGATGATTGCTGCCGACAATCCTAGCTTGAATGCTTGCTGGCTTGGTTCTCTGCATTCAAATATCATGAATCTTCGATGATGAACCTGCAAGCAAGACGTCTCGTGTTAATATTCATTATCAAGGATTAGATCGAGAACTAGCTTTGATCTGAGAAGGATATGTGCATGCTTTGTTTTGTGATACTTCGGCCTCGATGCCAAGAATTCCTGCAAGTACATCGAGCACTAGAATGACGATACAAACAATGACACCGTGGAGTTTCGCCATGGTTTCAGATCAAACTACTGATGAAGAAGATGGATGTCTTGGGAGAGTGGATGCTAGTTCTTATGCGGAACGGATTGAATGTTTGATTGTTATTCATGACAGGTTTCAAAAAGTATGATTGAATGGGAGGGTGAGAATAAAGTGTCATGTTCCTGTGGCAAAGCTGCATAGCTTGTGATTACAGACAGTATATTCTCATATAGTTATATGCTAACTTGCCCTGTTCGGAAAGATTTTTCTTCCTGCTATGTACAGATCATTACAGCACTTTTGTGTTCGTGAATTATGAGAGGATGAATTAGGCGATGGCATGCTAGATTAGTTAGTTCAATTTGATAACTTTATTGGAGAGCGTTTAACTGATACTATATTCTCTGAAGACTCTCACAGTGAAAATTATGTACTGTTAATTTGTTATATGCTCTTGCTGTGAACACTACAAAGGTAAACTCTATGTCTTACTTATAATCTATATTCTCTTTGAAATCTGAGAGGTTTTCTACCATTATCTTAATCGTAACTTTTAAATCAATAAACTAATTTAAAAAATAGTAGTAAATATTTCTTTCATAATTAATAACAACAAATTTTTTAACAAATAATAATACTCTTTGATTACAAGATTTTTTTCAACCAACTAAATTATAATATAATCCATATTAATATATTTTTTGATCATTATTATTAATATAATAAAAACAACACAGGTATCACTTCTATCCCTTTTTATTTTTCTCAAATTGTCCACTTTTGCTTGCATTTATTTATCATTGTCATTTATTTTGAGACATGTAGATTTTAAATAAATTTATCTCAATACTTTTTTTAATAAATCACCTTATTTAATACTGGTGCATTTAGTTACTATCAAAGGCTAAAACACATACCTTGTTAACTAGAGATAGGGTTATTCAAAGCTCAATTAAATTCAATTTAACTTAATAATCATACACATAAAATTTCTACTCAAAGTTTAAATCGATATAAAACAATTTAGGCTTGGACTTGCACATATATAACTCGGATTGACTCGACTCAAAGTTCGATAATTTATAAAGGAATAAGATTTTTTATCATATTTATTTTAAACTTCTTTATATAAATATAACAAAATTATAAAAATATCATTATATGACGTCAATTTTAAATAAGTTTATGCATAATTGAATCATTTTTATGCATAATTATGTCAAACTTGAGATATTTTAATTATAAATTTAATTTTAGTATGAATTATACGAAAAAAATAATATAAATAAATATGAATTAAACTAGTTCAAATCCAAATTGACTTGATTATTTTTTAGGTTGACTAGAGCTGAAAATCAAACAAACTGAGTTTGAGTTAAGGAAAACTCGACTTGACTCATCCAAGGAACACCCCAATGAGATATGTCAAGTGGGACTGGGCAGACCCTAAGGAGACCCAGCAAGTCTATGAGCCCGGGCAGGCTAGGCTAGACTTGGTCGGGTCCAATATTTATATTTTTTTAAAAAGTATTATTTTATTATAATTTTGTTTAATGTTTTTATTTAGTAATTTTGATTTTTAATCACTATAAGGTTTTTATAAATAATATAAAAAAATATAAGAAAATTTTTAAATAATATGTGAGCTCTCTCAGAAAATAGGTTTTGTCAGCTCGTTAAGCGTTCCCTAAGAGAGTGTAATATTCACATGTTCTCTATAATATGGAAACAGAAGATCGGTTGGGTTCCCTTAAAAAGGAAATCTTGGACTTTCTTTGTAGAGCCCAACAGCTCTCTTAAAGGGGCCGTGTTTCCCGGCCCACATGAGCCGGGATGGCCCTGCCCAATGGGCCACTACTCTAGGCCCAGCCAGTATCTTCCTTCAGCTGGGCCTGGGCTGGCAAGTAAAAAATGGGGGAGCCAACCTGCTTGAGATACTATTTAAATCATTTGAGCACTTGAGCTTATAATTTGATGAAGAAGAGGAAAGTTTGATTTTCTCTTTTCCTCTGGTTCCATTTGTTTGACAAAAATAATATAAATAAAAAATAATATAAGGAAACTAAAATTTTAAAAAATATATTATAATTTAGATAATATAAAAATAAAATAAAAATAAAATATTTTTTTCCCATGTGAATATGTGCCTCCCAAAATTTTTCACAACTTTTTTTTATTTTTCATAAAAAAACATCATTTTGTAAATTTTTTATATAGATTTATTTGATTGAAAATAAGATTTTATTTGGCTTAGTTTCAAGACATTTAAACACATTAAATTTTTTAATATTTTTTTCTTATAATTTTAAGACAACCACACCAAAGTTTTATAACTTGTTATGTACCATCGGAGAAGATTTTTTATTTATCTCCTCTTGGGATACACAATATGTCAAGTAAACTTCGGTGTAACGGGCGTATTAGTAATGCCTACTTGAATTTGTACTAAGACATGCAATAAAATTAGCCACATTATTGATTCCATCCCATTGTGTTATATTCTTTCTTATTGTTCCTAAAGCTCACAAAATCGAAGAGCTGGGGGATTCACGGATTCTTTTGTTTGTGGGCAAGTCAAAGTAGCTGTTAAGTGATACATCCAATGTCTCTTACAAATAATACAACTTCAATAATACCATTACATATTGGTGGATATGCATGTCACAGCTTCACTTAAGGTGCAATCACGCTTTAACACCTAACACTACCAAAAAAAACATTCTAATCGGCTACAAGTAATTTTTTTTGTACATATAATACACGTAGATAAATATCCAAATCTTCTTTTGACAAGCGTAAGTAGGAATAAAATACACTACACTTCCTCCCTTTTATAGTTTATTTTTAATATAAAATATACTCGCTTATGAGAGGGTAATTTAATAATTTCATAATTCAAAACATAACAACCTTCGACCTTTCCCCAACGCAATCGCTTCCTAATTCCAGTCGCCGGCGCCGCGGCTACCATCGGCGAGTTCGTCGGAAAGTGTTGCCACCATCGTGGGTGGCTTTTGAAGCTGGGCCGCTGCTTCTTGAGCTATCCCCCCTTCTTGTACCTTTCCTTAATCCCACTCAATCGTTTCCTCCCCCTCGTCGTGGGCGCCGCCGCCACAACCGGCGAGTTCGTCAAAAAGAGTTGCCACCATCACCGGCGGTTTTGGGAGTTTGAAGGAGGGCGCTGCTGCTTGAGCTCCCCTCCTTCGATCGAGTTCTATTCCCTTATTTGAGGTGTCTCAGAACCCTAATTTCCTCTTGATTCGTTGTTTGCCTTGCACTATTGGTTACTTTGTTCTATTCCCTTATTTTTATTATGATTCTTTTTTTTAATATTGGGAAGTTGTTCTAGATTATCGCATTTCTTCTGAAATTTTGTTGTCTGCGTTCTAACTAGTAGGTTGCGGCTTGGAGCTGTAAGGGATCTGTTTGTTTTATCTGTAATTTTGGGCTGCATGTTTGATGTGTAGTTGTTGCTTCTTTTTCTTTATATATATATATATATATATATATATATATATATCTATTATAATGTATTGAATTCAATGATTGTATCTTATTATCACTACTGCAAATTGGAAATCGTACTCTTTCTGCATGTTAATCCAATTATTTAATAGCATGATTAAAATTTTCTTCTTGCATTGATTTATTGTGTGGTGTGATTGTATGAATTTAATGGTATTAATTTCTTAAATATAATAAATTATTATCTGTTCACATATAAGTACTTAATTAAATAATTAATGATATATTTTATGGTTGTAGTGCATTCATCGTCATATCATTTTAAGTATATGTCTAAAGAAATATAAGTGTTAACGTATAAATATTTGTGACTCCTAGATTAGGATTTCCTCTCATGTTTATTTGTGTTCAATGAGTTCCAGGTTCGCATAATAACTTGAAATGTTATATATTCTTATTTTGTAGCCTTGGTCAGTCTGAGCCTAGATTTGACCATCCTACGCCTGGTGCAATCGGGTTCAACATGGGCCACACTCTTAAAATTATTTGAAAGATAAAATATTTACCCCCAAATCGAAAGAGGTAACAGAGCGCAATGACCATGGTCCGACATGAGGCCACACCCTTAAAAATATTTGAAAGATGAAATATTTACCCCCAAGCCAAAAAGGGTGATAGGGCACAATGACCTAAGTCGACTTATTATATATTTATAATACCAAGAGAGTGAGCCAATGACAAATATCAGTAATTACATATTGTGTAGCATGTAGCGTGTGTTTGCATGTATGAGATATAGCTTGATGGAGTGGCCACCCTCAAGGTATAACATAGGCTCATAATCAATAAAAAACTTGATGCATATATTTAATATATTGACTTATATTTTGTAATTATACGGCTTTGTGTTTTTATCACTAACGCGGAATTAT
This sequence comes from Piper betle, assembly GCA_033002965.1. NCBI lineage: Eukaryota > Viridiplantae > Streptophyta > Magnoliopsida > Piperales > Piperaceae > Piper > Piper betle. The sequence continues at coordinate 21,370 of JAURVB010005442.1, forward strand.
TTCCGAATGTGTGAGCATGGATGAATGGGTTAGAGTCAGGGACAACCGGAGGATTCTATTATTGGACTCTTAATTTTTCTTACTTTAGTTATTATTATACTTGTAGTTTGTTTGTTTGTTTGACATGGGATTTCAGTTTATTTCTTAGACCTTAGTTGATTCTGAGTTTTGGTTATCTAATATTTTATTTGATTACGTGACTTAAAATTTAAACCTTAACTAATACTTTGTGATGGAACAATTTATGGTGAAAAATTAAGAGGAAATTAATTTTTGAGGCACTTAGTTTTATGTTATAACAATTGGTCCATGGCTCGGAATGGACAGGTCATTACATGTTCGGTCCCGTTTGTTGTGCTTAATTTTCTTATGTATACTTAACTTTTTAGTGAATTGTGATGTGATAAGTCAACTAATATATAAAGATATATATATATATATATATATATATATATATTTGAATTTGTCTAGTATGAGCTGCTAAGCAGACAGCTCATACATATTATCACTATGTGATATCGAATTTCGAGGTGTATCACATGATTGAGAATGGGTAAGCTGCCTGCTAAGCCATTTATAAGAAACTCTCTCTCTCTCTCTCTCTCTCTCTCTCTCTCTCTCTCTCTCTCTCTCTCTCTCTCTCTCTCTCTCTCTCTCTCTCTCTCTCTCTCTCTCTCTCTCTCTATATATATATATATATATATGTATTATTTCTTGATTGGTTACATAAGTTATTTCATTTTAAGTATTTATTTTCGACTTCAATTTGGTTATGAGAGCAACATAAAGCTATGATAATTTTACATGTTTTTCATAGTTCTAGTCAATGTGTAGTGTCTAATACATTTTTCCTTCATTTTTTGTCCTGAATTATATTTTTTTCCTCAATGGATATTTTAGCAAATCAAAGAGCTTTCAAAATTTTGTTGTAGTTTCTCAACATGGAAGTCATTGATAAGATTGGATGAATGCTCGACATGGTACAACAAAGTAAATAATAGGTGTCAGAAATTTCATCGAGTTTGCAACATCAAACCATAAGATGGTACGACTATCTTATGGTCATGCAGATACTGAGACTACATTGTTTAAATGCAAATTGGTTTCGAACGCCAGAGTTAAAAAGAATAGTTTTGGAAAGACAACAATGTCATTTAATCCCCTCACGAGTTCAAGTAGGAATGACAATGAGCCATTTATATTAGCTCAAGTTGCTGGCCAAGTATTCTATGTTCAAAATAATCTTAATACTGATTGACATATTGTAATAGAGATAAAACCAAGGGATGTATTTGCAAATCAAGAAGATAATTTGGGTGGTATGGATGTTACTTTAGAGTGTAGACCTGTAAATGAGGTCCAAAATGTACTTATGGAAGTCCTCATAGATGATGCAATCTTACTTCAAGCTGTTGAAAGTGGTGATGAATAAGACTAATTTCTTATATGTAACACTTGTATATTGTTCTTGTTGTTACTTCTTCGGTCTGTTTGAATCTAGTAGACAATATGTTTGGTTCTTTTTTGTTCTATTTGGTTCTTTATGAGCTATGCTTACTCTTTTAAATATTATATTTGGCAATGTTTTGCTTACCATAAATTGCCTTTATTAATAGTTATGGTTCGCACACGTGGAGGATTAGCTCATTTACTTGGAGGTTTATCTACTTTACATAGAGGTTTGACTCCGACACTATAAAGTTTTGTACATTTTTTATTCTTACCATAAACGTTTAAGCACTGACTTTCTTGGGAGTATGTGGTAAAAGCTATTATATGTTTTAAATAAATATGTGATTATTTTAAGGATGTGCTTTTCAAAATAAATATGTGAACTTTTGTAGGAGAAATGTAAAAAGGCAAAAATATCAATAAAAGCATATAACCATTCTCATTCCTGAGGTGCAAGATCTATAGCCGTGGTTCCAACCAATACGGTATTTTTTTTCAATGTGGAGTATTTTCGCAGCTCATGATTGTAATTTCACTTAATGCTATGTGAATGTCTATTGGTAAATGATCTTCATTTTTTTTCATCTTCACAGAAAAGGGTGGAGCTTGATCTATTTGCTAATATTCATCAGAAAAAAGATGGAACTTTTACAAATAAAGATGTTGAATCTTTTATGGTATGTAATGCATATATATGTGCACAATTTGATATTTAATTATGTTGCTCGAATGGTCTTTTGTATAACTTTGGCTTACAATTTGATACATTTATTTATGTTTTTCAAATGGTCTTTTGTAAGATATTGTCGATACTTTCTCAAAATATCAAGTATCAGTGTACTCTACAAAACAAGAGTTGGGTGAAAAAAAATTTATATACCCAACCTGGGAAGGAATATGAGCATCATGGAAGAGTGAAAGGGAAAGGAAAAGGAAAAGGAGCTGCAAAAACAACTATGAAGATGATTTCTCTTCGTGCAATTGATATGATAATTATTGAAGCTAGGATTAAAGAACAACTATTGAATGAAATGCTTGAAAAAGAGAGGGAAAGAAATTTGAGGAAAATGGAAATGTCTAAACATATAGCAAGCCCGTAGATCTATTGAGCAACTTTATTAGGAATGACACCCTAGTTTTACAAGAAGCTGCCCCTTATTACCCTGAATCCGATCAAGGTATACTATTTTGTCTTTGGTTTTATCTTAAAGTTTTTTTATGTGGGTCTTTTGTTTTATCTCAAGGTTTTGTCTTTGTTGGGTGCAGGTGAAGATCATTTTTTGTGATTAGAGAATTTGCATATTGGTATAATGTTGGGGGTCTTGAATGATTTTCCATAAAAAGGTTTTCATCTTCCCTTTGCTTCTATATTTTATTTGGGGTCTTGACTAGTTTGCATGTCTTTCTAGAGTTGTGGTGCTTGCATTTCAACTTTCCTTGATTGTTTGTTGGATGCCCTTGTTTCATAAATAATACTTCCTTGTCTTAGAAAAAAGTTATCAATTTTTATGACTGGTATTTCAGAATTTCTTGTATGTTCATTGCTTAATGGACTAGTTTTTTCAGCCTGGCACTTATAAAGATTTATCTCAAGCATGATTAATTAATTAAAATAAGTTCACGTGAAATCGACGTTGTCTTTAAATGTACTCTTATACATAGAGTAAAAACTATATTCTATGTTTCAATAGGCCTTCTTGTAGCTTCTACATTTGGAATATCCAATGTATCCTCATATGTATCAAGGTTTTACTTTGCCTCAACATTGGCTGCTAAAAGAATTAGCTTTCTTGGTATACTTGTGTGTTGCTTCTATATTTCATGCATTCTATAGGTCAAGATTATATTCTTTTAATTGTTTATAGACATGGTTTATATGGGGCAATAGGGAATGATAAGTGATTGAGAAAATATAGCCTTAACCTACATGTAATAAATATTCTCTTCAAATTTTCAACTAACATTAAAGATCATGGTTGATGGAAGCTGTTGTGCAGGGGTTTCAAGGTTATATATCTAGTTGTGCACACTCATAAAAATTATTTCATCACTTTTTGTACAAGCTTAGTGACTCATAATTTAGGTTGGTTTTAAATTACAGGGTATTGCAAGTTTGGAAAAATGAAGAAATCAAGATGAATCAGTGGATGATGGAAAATTTTATTTCTTTTGTTACATGATCAAATTGTATATTTCTTTTTATCTTCGAATATTCTTCAAAAATATATACTAGTGAACTTAATTTTTAGTTAATAGAATGTTCATTGTCTACTTTTGTTTTAAATATATTATAATGGAGTGGAAATGTATGGTAACTAAGACTGACAAAATGTTTATGGTCTAGTTTTAAAGTAATAATGTTTTTATTTTGTTAATGTTTATGGTCCAACACCGTAGAATAATAATGGTTTTTATTTTGTTAATGTTTATGGTCTACGGTTGAAACCGTAGAGTAATAGGGGTTCACTCGTGGTTTTTGTGGAGAATGACATTCTGTCAATGGTTAGAAGCTTCTATGGTTGTAAACTGTAATGTTTAATTTTGTTACTAAATGGTATAATAGTCAAAATAGTCTACGCAAATGTAAATAAGCGTAGACTTTGCTTGATTCAAACACTACGATTTAAAAAAAATCATGGATTACACCTCAAATGTCTACGTCTCAATCCTGAGATATAGTATAGCTATGATGTTTTTATAATAATTTATGGGTTTGGAAATATGAGATTTTTTAGTAGTGCAAGCAACATTTTTTAATTCCACTTTAGCGTATAACATGACACTAGGCCTAATTTTTTTCCATAAATTTTTTCCCAGCAAATATTCTATACGAGGACATGACATGAACCATCTTAAACCCTTCTTCTACCTTATCCCGTAATTGACTAGCAGTTACAGATACCCTATTGTAAAAAAAATTCTCTTGCGAGCACAACACGTTATTCACACTACCAACAAATGAGTGCCCCATGCTGAGTTTCAAAAAATTACAAAAGCCGATCTCAACCTCTCATGCGTAGTTTCCACTAGCTTCGCATTGTGTACACATTATATGCTGAGGTAAACAGAAAATCTTAACGGGAACAAAACAACGTTGAAGCTTCAATTTGCTAGATTAAAAAGGAATTCTATTTGTACAAAACCGTGACTGCCCATATGTACTAAATCTTGACGGAATTCATCTCATCTGAAAATGGTTTAACTGGCTGCGTCAATTTAGGGGGACGACTAATCTCAATTAGTCACATGGTCATATATAGCTAGATTCTCTTTGCCTCTCTCGCTGCAATCAGGGGAAGACTTGTGCATAAGCGAACAAAGCAAGCATGGAGGAGTCTCATCTTGTCCTCATTGCAATGCAACATTGCTATGAATAAATTGCGGCCTTGAAAGTCAATCCGCTGTAACATGATCGTCTCCCAAAATAGAGACATTGAACCCATGCACATGAGGTATCAGGTTTCCGGTGTATAGATTGAAGTAACCATACGCTTATTCATGACTAGAAAAACAAATTCCGGTCTCTCTGGCCCTGATTTTTCATTACACTTAGATGTATGAAATGTCCATTTCTAACTCAAAACCACACACCGCTAGTTTGGTGTCTATGGGCAAGCAGGTGTATTTATTATCTGGAAATAGTCACTTTAAAAATATTTTCTTTAAAACTGAAATAAAAATAAATATAATATGCAATATGAGATACCAAGATAAAAATAGATAAAAACTTTCTTCTAAATTAAAGAAACAAAAATCAACATACTCGATTAATTTTAATTAAGAAATTCTTTTATAATCAAATATCGAATATAATTTGAAAAAACTCTTTTAATATAAACCAGATCAATAAGATCTTATATTAGATCAAGAAAATATAACTTTTGAGAAATATAATATATAAAAAATTGAGAAAATAACATGTATCTTAAAAGAAAATAAATCAACTTCACACTTTAGATTACGACCTTAACTTTAATTTAAAACACATAAATATATAAAATACCAATCATTAGTGATAAACAAAAAGTCAAACAATTAAATTCTTTGGTGCGAATAGGTGAGGACAAGCCAACATTCAACATTTCTCTCTGAGAGTCCCATTATTATGATTCAGGCACAACGAGCGTCACGTATTAGCAAGTTTTGAACCCAATAATCAATTCTACTCTGAGACCCACAAGTGGGGTTGACGGTAGAAGAACAACCACGGCCATGCCCCACTATTAAGGAAAATTGGAGCATAGAATGAAGACCAAATATTAATGGACGGAGTTCAATATCCCAATGTGTAAAATATTTCAGCTGTCAATGGTCCCTGACTATCACTAAAAAGACTTATCACCTCAGCATACTGCATGTCGAGGTAGAGCTGCCGAGGTTGGATTAATGTTTAGTCCTACAAATATTCAAACCGTGAGGAGCGATGCTTCAATCATTTCTCCAAGTACAAGGGTAATGTCGCAGTCTTGAAAGGAAGGCTAAAGTGAAGGCGATGGTTAGGAGACCCATTCATAGATCAGAGGAATATTGGCAGCAAGAAATCAGCAATAGCAGTAACCCATTTATAGGTCAGAGGAATATTGGCAGCAAGAAATCAGCGGTAGCAGTGGAAACGTAATAACGCACTTTCTTCGCCGAATGAGAGGGACACGCTACAAAAGGGGACTCTTCAGACATTAAAACGTCAAACTCAGATATTTCCAAAACAGAAGGGGATCTTGCAACTCAGCAACTGTAAGGGAATCGTGCAATTTCTCCCCGAGGTGAAATAAGAAACAAAAAATAAAACACGCAAATAAAAGTGATAGAAACTTTCAACAAATCGCTAAAGCTAAGCCAGGATTTCATTTATAAATTGTTCGATAACAACTGAGATGTATACATATACATATATATATATTATAAGTTGACGTACATACCAGTTCACATTTCCCGGTCTAGAATGGCCACTAAAATATTTTCTGGGTAAAGGGCCCAACTGTTCGAATAGTTCAGAGATGTGGGACAATTCGAACACAAGGCATCTCTTATATGTGTAATACTTATGGTATTTCTATAATTATCTTTGCTTCGTTGACTAAAAGGGAATAGAAAGATCGATTTAGGCTTTTATAAAAGTGAACTCTGTAATAAGTACAGTATCAAAACGTAGGAAGATGGAGCATTTTGTACCAAAAGACGAGGGATTATATTCTTAGGGGTGGAAAGTAAGAACGGCGGCTTGATCAAGTAAGCCTGTTAATGAACCGCGTTTATTCTCGAGTCGCAAGTCAGCTACTTCTCAGCATTCCATTGCTGTGGACGGTGGGCAAATATATATCCAAATCTAGTTTACCACACCTAATTTTTCCCTTTAATTATAATTAGAAACAAAACCTGCATTAGATCTTGTTTTTTAACTCTTTTTTCCCAGTTGCTCTTCTAAGTTCTAGCTATGAGTTATCTTATCTTTCGGATGATGACTATCAGAAGACATTAATGAATTGACGTCTTTGTTGAGTACTTACCGTAGTGTAAGAAAGATGGAAAGGTACTTTTATTTGCCGAGTCAAGTCCTCTGAGGCGACGGTAGATTCGAATAGAATTATTATCCTCGTAAAAGAAGGATAATATTGGCAGCATGAGTACCAAGTCATGACTGACGACCAAGTTAGGCGTGAAACAAGATTGAATATGATTTTTTCAATCCCTTTCCATGAAATGGTACACACGTAAGCCAGTTGAATTAAAGAAATGAAGAAGAAAGACTTGCGTTAGGCACATGTGTTAGGGATTAATAAAACAAAATTCTTATTTTAACCGAAGAGGATGAAAATATCAATCAGGGTATATATATATCTAAAAATCTATAAATCTAGAAAACAAACCAATTTTACTTGAAAGATTCCAAATTAAAAAAATCACCGAGCAAGCAGTTAAATCAAATTTACTATATCACAACTTTGATATGAAAAAGATCTATAGAAGAATAAATTGTCCAATACTAATTTATTACTTTTACAAAATTGATATTAATCACAAAAAAATAAAATAAAAAATTATGAATTAAGAACTTGACGAAATTATCATTGACGATTGCAATTAAATTTTAATAAAGCACTACTATTTCTAGTTAATTTTTTTCCAAAAACCAAAATCCCGAGAAGAAACGCCTTGACTTTGTTTGCATTTCTTTCAACAAACCCAATCTACAAAAGTATGATTTTTGCTTAAAACAAGATTTAATTTTATGTATTTACGAAAGATGGATAACCCAACATCATGCCCAACCATTATACTCCTCCTTAACATTGTGGAATGGTGGGTTATTATATTTATTTATAAAGAAAATCAAAAGACAAGAAGCCGGTATGATAATTTTGCTTGCAACTTCGTATTGTGCATTTATTTATATGTTATTGTTATATTACATTATGTATGAAAGATATCTCTATGTTTTGTTCCTTTCTCGTGGATTGCGAGCGGTGGCCTCGGATGTCGTACTATTTTGAAAACTGCAATAAACAATGAATACGTACATGACTCATGTTTGCTTCCCATTAATTCTTTCTTATTTCAAAGCCTCAGAGCCATATTTATGCTCTTTCAACGTTCCCTCCCTTTATTATCTGACTACTGTGCCCGGTGGGAGAATGAAAAATAAATGTGCGTATAAATTAGGAATTGAATATGATTTAGACAACCAGCGGTCAAAGTGTTGACACGAAATTAAATGTCCCGAGTTTGTATGTCGTCGCCAGGGTGTCACCCTTGCATCACCATTTTATCCTCGCTCGAGCTGAACCGACCTCATTCGGTTCAAGTCCGATCGAGCCAAAGTTGGCCCACAGATCAATCGTCATCCCCAAACCATTACTTATTGTATCTGAGTAAGTTAATTACAACCCGGCAAGGAATTATATTTCATTTTAAATTTTTTGGGAAAATATTATAAATAATCAAGTTCTAATATTTTTATCCCAAATGACTAAAATTTTAAATTATTCATATCAGATATAGCTAGATTTCAAATTTTTATTTCACATATAGTCATTTCAAATATGTTAAGACTATTTTACTCATAATATTTATTTTATTAACATAAATACCCTTATTTTAACTTTAAATTTTCTCATATATATATATATATTTGTTTTATATAATGAAGGATATTTTTTAAAAAATATTCATAATAAAAATATATTGGATAAAACAAACAGTTTATTTTTTAATAAAATGGAACAAATTCAAATTAAAATTTCGAACATCTAAAAATATGTATTTTTTATTTTATTTTTCATTTTGATGGCCTAAAATTTAATTTTCTTTTTAATTGTCCAAAATTCAATAAAAAATATTTGTTTACTTTTTAACTCATCAATAATATTGTTTTATATTCTATTTAGTATTTAGAACTTAATTTCTTATTTTTATATATGAAGTTAGTAAAAAGTTATAAGTTTTATCTATAATTTATTTTGGTATTAGTAAAAATAAATCTTATGGGTATTTATGTCATTATTTAAAAAATGATAAAATTTAGACATAATTGATATAAAAATTTTAAAAATAATTATTTCTGATACACTTTGGTAAACTTGGCTATTTTTGAAAGAAAAATTTCAAATGTAACTATTTATGATATTTTCCTTTTTTTATAACCAACCGTAACAGACCATCACCTTGCAAATTGCAAGGATACAAACTTATAATTTACTAATTACAAAAATGTTCTTCTATATTGGACCACTTCTAAAATTTTAAAAAATTAAAAATAATCATCTTCATCATCATTACAAAATTTTCATATATATATATATATATATATATATGGAGAAGTATCGTGCTGCACTACATGCATTTGCAACACAACACAGCTGCTAGATCAAATCAATCCAACAGTTGATGTTATTCTGCCCCCGTGCGCTCTGTCGGCCGCGTGCATCCTGCCTGCCTCTACTGCTCGCACGCGGCTTTCCCGTCGCCCCGCCGTGGTGGACTTCCCGCCCCTCAGCTTCTTTAAGCACTCCTCACCCTGCCACCGGACAAACCCCCGCCCCCCCGGCCACAAGTCGGCGCTCGCTACCTCGGCCACCACCGGACGCCCCCTGCCATACTACCCCCCACCTTCCTGTGCCGAACTTGTCACGTCGAGCATTAGGTAAGGTTAAGCCTTTGAAATTACTTGACTTGATGAAAGAATGTTTATTGTGATTATTTTAATTAATTAGATTCTTAGTTTTTATAAATTTTATATTTTTTAAGAATGGGCAACGTCTTAAAGATAAAGGAAATGCCAAAGAAGAATTAGGCAAATATATAACAATATTTTATCCCATTATAGAAGATGAGGTTAAACTGAAGGTTGGAATGCAATTTGATAGTTTTCACGATGCACTAAACTTCTACACTAGTTATTAAAAAATGATCGAATTTGGTGTACATAAATATAGTATAAATTTATCATAGGAGAACAAAAGAATTATGTTCTCAAGTGTTTGTATCTTCTAAATGTAAAACCCGCGACTCGAGTCAGGGTTTTATAGTCGTTAGCCGGTTGGTTTGACCGTAGTTTGAGTCGGTTCAGCTTTCAGAACACGTGTGCGGGGCCGAGGCCGACCGTGCGCACGTGCTATGAGGGTTTATGTATACCCAAGTATCGATGATAGCGTCAGATACGCATCAGCAGACTGAGTTATCAGTAGATATGAGAGTATACAGTTGATGATTTTATTTTATTTTTATGTTGTGACCGTAGAATTAGTTTAGGCCGAATAACGCATTAGGACGCGTTAGATGGTATTAGGGTGGGTTATTAGTTATACGACATGTCATTTGGATGTTGTGATATTTTGTTTGAGTTTATGGGATTTTTCCCAATTTTTCTGGATTTTTCTAGGATTTATTCCGAGTTCGTTATCATTCTTGACTCGAGCCGGTGTCGAGTCAAGTCTTATTTACAACTTTGCCACCCCTCAACTTCTCATCTTCCTCCCCCCACCGTGTTTTCACCGCCGCCGCCCCTAAGATTTTTCCACCGCCGTCGACGCCACCTCGCCGCCGGTCGACGCCGCCCAGCCCGGTCGTGCCGTCGCCTTGCCGCCTCGACCACGCCCGGCCACCGTCCGGCCGTCGCAACGCCGGAAATCGCCCTCGATTTCCCGCCGTTCCCGACGCGATTCCGCCGCCGTCTGTGCCGGACCGCCGCCGCCATGACGTCGGAGCTTCTCCCCTCGACCTCCCCTACCTTTCCCCCTGTTTAGCGCCGCCGTCGAGGCCGGCCGTGGGTCTGATCGGAGCGGCCGACCGCCCCGACCGCACTCGACGCCGCCGTTGGTGGCCATCGCCGCCGCGGCTGCCCTCGTCGTCACCACCATTGGGTTCAGCTCACCGAGGTGGTGCTAACCCCTACCTCCGATTGCCTCGCCGGAGTAGTCACCGGAGCTACCGGAAAACCGCCGGCACAGTCGCCAGAAAACCGCCGACTCACCTTCACCGCCTTCGTCCGTCGGCACCGATTTCAGCGCCAATCGCGAGGTGGTTCTTCCTTCTTTTTTTAGAACTATTAGATACATGTTGTGGTCATGGTAGCATATTAGAATTAATTGTATTAACTTCATGATTTTAGTTTAATTAATCGTGATTATGATAAACATGTGATGATTAGCGTAAATTGTGTTGTATGATGTGAATGCTTAGTAATGAAATTGTTAGTAAACCATTGAATAGTTAATTAAATGCTTGTTAACTAGTTAATTTATGAATTTGTATGAATTAGGTTTTGCATGCTAGCATTAAGTTAAACAGATTAAATTGATTAAACCATTGTCACCTAATTAGAATAGGTATGCTTTGAAATTGGAATTAAAAGTGCTAGGTAATAAGTAACATATGAAATGATAAAATTATTAACCTGTTTGACAATTAGAGATGTAGGGTAATGGTCGAGATAATTGTCATGTTTGATTAGATGATTGTATGCATGTGGATATATTAGTTATATAGGCGTGCATCATATATGTATGGGCGTTAGTAAATAGTTATGTTCATGTAGGTTCGTTGCAGGAGCTCGCCGTCTAGGCACGAGACTGCGCTTGGAGCTTCTGACAGGTCCGTTAGGACACGCTTCTCAGGTTTTATCGCTCCATTCTATCGGTGATTTGATTTATTGATTGTAGGACGTGTCAGGTGGATGATTTATTGGACCCCACCTAACACGGGTCACCTGGTCGATGTTTTTCGGAATTAATAACCCTCGAGGATGAGATCCCTCGAGTTTGTTTTCGAAAATAAGATCCACCTCAAGTTGCCTTCGGGCCTATTATAATAAATCCCGACCCAGCCCTATAAATAGTTTTATCGAGTTTTCAGTGAGACAAGAGAAGATGAGTCAACTGCACGTACCATGAGCGGATGTCGTGCCAGTCAAAGCGGGCTCTGGATTAGTGCCAGCGGACTGTTCCATTCCCGAGGGATCCTGACAACTCCGCGTTTGAGTTCCTCACACCCGGAGGACGTGGAGGTTTACGGGTACTGTTTAGTACAGCGCATGTCCGGACTTGTGGTTCAAAGGGTACTAAAGGCGACTGCCTGAGAGTGCTCGGTCTACGTGCTCAAGACCAGGAGTAATATGGAGGTTCGGAGAGGGCTTAGGATGAAATTTACGTGAAGTACTGAAAAGAAGTGCCGAGAGCGGCATAGTACCAGATAGATCAGGATGCTGTTGAGTCAGCTGCTCGACGACTCCTTTGTAGTTGCCCTTATGAGAGTTCTTGAGGAAGATATATGATTGTTTGTTTTCTATGAGAGTTTGCTCTCATGTTCCAGTTTGATACTAGTTATTTCCGGACCAGTGACACCCATTGCTGACGTTTTTCTACTATATGTAGGTGAGGATGATGATTGGTGTATGCCGGCCTCGACGAAGGAGTAGCGCTTGCATTGCACACATACCTGGTGCCGTGCCGACTTTTGCGTAAGATGTGATGTGATTGGCTTTGTAGTAGATTTACATATTAGTAATTATGCATGTGTTTATGAGGCTTGTATACCTTGTTTTAAAAATGCGTGGGAATGTTTTGAGAAAGGCTCTAATGATGTGCTATGCTGAAATGAAAAGGAATCAAATGAGCTGAGTATGAGATTGTAGGTGGGCTAGACCCAATTACAATATGTTGACGACGGCTTGTTACC
>JAURVB010005443.1:0-51925 GCA_033002965.1 Piper betle
ATCTTGACAATATCACCAAGGCATGCTAAAAAACACTCTTTAAGGAAATATCATCAGATAAAAACAGAGAGCAAGACGTGGCCACTACTGCATGTTAGTGAATTAGTGTGAAATTTTAGAACAAGTATCAGGTGTGCATAATTAGAAGCACAGATTAAGCTGGTCATTCCCATATTTAACTATAAATAAATCGACTGAGCAAGCACCAGAAATTGGTGCATTGCCAGTGGAATGTCTTCGTTCCATCTTTTCAACCGACACCTGCACTTCCAAAACCATATGCAGTCGCAACAGTGAGGACTATACCCATTTCAAACGTATTCTTCAATCCATCGGTTAAGGTTGAACATGAACAAGTGGAGGATCACCTGAACTATGCAGGTTTTGATGACTCGAGGCTCCTTTTTAAGTCCAATGTAGCTCATTAGGTGGTAGAACCAAGTCTGTTAGCAAATAACCATCACCAGCCCAATCATCTAGCGATGACAAATTTCCTCCGACCCTCTTCGTCTTCAAGCAAAGCCACCGCATCTCTTACCTTCTCCAGTAACTCTTCCAAGTCATCAACACCAAAACTTCTAAGATCCAGAGTTCTCTTGTACCTTTGTTCATAGAGAGCTTCAAAATTAGAAAGTAAAATTTTACAATTATGGCTCACAAGAAGTTCTTGAAGCTCAAATCTGAAAGCATCCAAGGATTCTTCAGTTTCAGTTGACGGGGATTCTGATGATTCCGCTTTCATGTCATGAGATTCTTTGACCTTCTCATCGTCAGAAGAAGCATTAACCTCACAAATAATATCAATGCATTTGGATGTTTCCTCTTGACTATTCTTTTCCCTTTTATCTTTCTTCACTATGCTAACACCCTTTTTTTATGCTGGCTTGCAAAATTGCAAAGGCAAACACACCTCTTGTGACCTTTCCCTTCCACTGTCAAGACATCATCCATTTTGCTTAGGAGATTTACCAGCTTGGATTCACCATATTCAAGAACATATAATTGCCGGCCAAACATCTTGTGATACTCAGGAGGTAACCTAAGAAGAGGTATGCTTCCATGATAGAGTTCAAGCAGCTTTACAAGCTGTGCCTTAAGGCCCTGAATATCTCCTGGCTTAATCCAATACGAATGATAGCTCTTTCTATTCCCTTCATCGGCGTTATGTACACCAGATGGAAAATTCTGACGCTTGGGGTTTGGGAAACATGGCAAATTGATCGCTCTGTTGCTGTGTTCTGACATAGAGTGTGATACTCCAGAATATTCACCTCTTGAGATCTGCGTAGAGTTGAAGTGGTAAACTTGATTCGTATTAGAGCAAGATGAATATTCAGTTTGTGACGTGCCTTTATAAACAATTGATTCTTCCTCGTTTTGAGGTTCTTGACCACAGCCACCAAGATGGCCACCAGGCATATACGTGGCAAAATGAGGACCAGACGACATCATTGACCTTGGTGGCAGAAAACCTTCACCGCGTGCCACACTGGGCCAATCCCAAACATATCTACCTGCATTACACAAAGCCGAAGAAACACCAACTCCAGCAGGAATAACTAGGATCACAGTGTAACCCCTCTGTCCTAGAATGTGTAAAGCTGGAGCAAAATCCACATCGCCAGAAATAAGCATGATTGAGGAGGGAGGAGGATTGTCAAGAGCAAATAGGAACATATCAACCAATATAGCTTTATCGGCAGCATCTTTTCTGCCATTTGGAACGTCTATCAGTTTAACTCCTGTCCTTTGGCAGCCTTCTCTCAAACGTCTTGGAAAGGCATTGAAATCACCATAAGCAGAGAACAGCGTGACCGCCCCTTTGATCACCGGGTGTACCCTCAACGTCATTCGAACATTTCCAGCTACAACTTCCGGGCGAACATCACTAGGAATAGGACAGTTCTCAATATCCCACAAAATAGCAACAGACCCATGAGATGCGACTAGACAGTTCACCAGTGTTCACAGTGCTTACAGCCACGCTGGCGTTTGGGTTGTCAGAAGGCACAAAACTGGAGTCGGAGCTGGTGTCCATCATTCATGCCAAAATTCCTGTATAAAGGATATCAACATATCAATAATTTAAACGTAGGATGTTAATTCACTTCTCCGACACCTTAATGTGATCATCAACAAGTAAATGAAAACAATGCCCATCAAATAGAAAAACCAGTTTTCTGATCCACTTTTACCCACAAATCCAACATAAAATATCACACAAATCTATCATCTTTATGAACATCAAACATTAAAAAAAAAAACTACCAAAAAATGCCCCAATATAGGAGTTAGAAAACCCCTCTACACAGGACATCAACATGATAAATTCAGTCATCATAAAATTTTAATAGGCTTCCCTGGAATCTCAACATGATCACCAACACAAAAACTGATTCAAAGAAACCATAAACAAAAAAACTTAAAATTAAAAAAATAAAAACAAAATGACCTCCAGATCAGGCTCATTTCAATACAAGGACAACACCTATACCAAGAAAGAATCCATTCACATCAGAAAATCTAGTTTTCATGACTCACTCTTTGATGCCCAAATTCAATCAAAAAATAAATTGATCAAAGCAATCGTCTTTTTCGACATACAACACAAATAAGTTAAGAGAAATGCGATAGAAACGAAAAAGATCGAATCTTTGAAACGAAAAAAGGCGCTCACCCAACGGAGGATCGAGGTCAGCAATCCAAGCAAGTTTGCTTCCGCAGGAAGGATGTAGGGGAAACCGAGAAGACAACCGACCGTGGAAATTGGGCTTGGGCCTTTCTCGATAAAGTGTAATGGGCCTTAACTTGGAAAGGCCCATATCGACGAAATAAAGCCCAATGTGTAAAGATGATGTGGGGTTGTTTGTCGAACCAAGTCTTATTAGGCTCAAATTGGGTTTATTTGACTTCGAATTTGAATCAAGTCAAATTATAATCGAGTTGCTTTGAATTTAAGTTAGCTTGATTTAAGTTTATTCGGTACTCTTTTTTCTAAAAATTCATATTAAAATTTAATTTCATAATCAACATATCCCTCGAATTAACATAATTTATACATATGTATGAAGTTTGATTTAATCATGTATTTTTTATTTAAAAATATTATTATATTATATTATTTTCTAGTTTAATTAAGTTTATATAAAATATCGAATTTTGAGTCAAATAAGTGCAAACTTATTATAATCAAGCTTAGAGTCGAAGTTTTTTTGACTAAAGTACTCGTGTACTGAGCTTAATCTAGCTTTAAATAACCCACCATCAAGATGTACGCAATTTTCAATCAATGAATACTTTGTTATAAATTAATTACGTGATCAAACAAGGAAACTGTGTGTTATGCTTTAAATTGAACTTTTAAATAGATTAATGAGCAATAAAATTTAAATTATCAAATATGAAATAATTAACATGGCAAAGGTATCAATGATCAAATATGCTTGTGCTCTTTATCCACTTATAGGGTAGCCCAAAAATCAAGGACATCCATGGCCATGTCCGTAATCCGTGTCCATATATAAATTACGGACCATCTACACGAACTGAACACTTTTGCGGACACTCAAAGTAGTGTCCATAAGAAATATGGACACTTGCGGCATGTCTACGGCGGCATCCACAACTTGTTGAAGTAAAAATTAAAATGACTTCTTTTTGACTAATACTATTGTTTAATGTATAAATAACGAACATTTGCTTTATATAGATTAAAAAATGATTATTATTTTGAATAACGTGATCGACTAAATTGTAGATACGTACAACTTTTATTAAAAATTATAAGTTTGTAGTAAGAAATAGAAATAAATTTTGACTCAAAATTTATGTTATATTTTCAATTTGGATTTTTTTTATATAATTAAGAATATTTTCTTGATATATTAATAATGTTAGAAATTTTAGGTATGCAGTGAAAGAGAAGTGTGTGTCTTGGGTGGTTAGCATATAAAAATTTGAAAGTATATATAAATTAGATCCATTTAAAACAAATTGGTAAATTTAAATTTATGTAAAATACATCTATTTTTATTTATTTTTTAT
Source organism: Piper betle (assembly GCA_033002965.1). Lineage (NCBI taxonomy): Eukaryota > Viridiplantae > Streptophyta > Magnoliopsida > Piperales > Piperaceae > Piper > Piper betle. The sequence goes on from JAURVB010005443.1 coordinate 4,045, forward strand.
TTTATAAATTTATGTTAATTTTATGGTTTATATAAGTTTTTGTGATGTCCATATTTATGGACGCATGGGTCCGCAAAAAATTTTACGGATACAAACGCCGGCAAACACAAATAAAGAAGTGTTTGCGCCGTGGACACCCCTATCCACATACTAGGAAAGACATGATTAGTCCAAGTTTGAGTAAGAACTTGATAAACATATCAAATTATATCCACATTTCAATATAATAATAATTTGATGCAATATGATATCCATGTCATGTCCTAGCGAAAGATTTGTTATATTAATTGTTATAGCAAACTCGTTATAGCACGTGACTGATTGATAAAAATCATGTAAATTAGTAATGTTTAAAAACAATTATAATAATTAAGTTAATATTCTCCAATTTAAATAATTTATACTAATTTGTAGCGAGTGTTATAGCGAGTTTACTGTAACACTTGCTACAATGAATCCGTAAGAGTCATGAACTATACCTCTCTCAACCTAATAATTAAGGATAAGATGTAGATTATTGTGGAGGTAAAAATCTAAATGTAGCAAGTGTTTATCATGTCTATCTTTTTAACGAAAAATTTGTACACTAAAACACACAACTTCGTCTCCACGTACGCAACACATACACATGATAAACCTAAGATTTTCCGGACTCTCATCTTTTCTATTTTGATATATATACAAGTAATATATTTGTACGTATATATTTCTCTTTATTTCCGTGCACGGTTCATATTTTTTCCACATATACTTTTATTTTTCTAAATAAAAATCGTTCATATCTTTAATTTAGTTAGTGCTTTTCCAAAATTATAAATCGAGAAACTTTTTTAAAGTGATTATTCATGTACGTGCCCTATATGTGGATGTTGGTTGCACCATTTAAACCTCCATGGCCGCCTCTTCCCACTCTTCTCTACATCCTTCCTTTCCTTCTTCTTCCTCAGTCAACATGGCCAGCACTCGCGGGATCCTTCCCATTGTTGGCTCTCTTCGTCGTCGTCTTCCTCGCCTTCTCCACTGCCAGCTCATCCTCCCCATGATGCACCACCGCCACCACCACCTCCGCCTCCAGGACCATCTCCCACAGCTTTCCTGCTCTCAGGTGCACGGCAATCCCCCGCCGCCACCGCCTGCACCGTCTTCGTCGACGTCCTCCCCGGACGACGAGATCGATCCAAGATACGGCGTGGAGAAGAGGCTCGTCCCCAGCGGGCCTAACCCCCTCCACAACTGACCATTGCACCGATTATTCTATCAAAAGAAGCCGATCACGAGTGCAAGAACAGTACAAGAAGGATGTATCAAGTATATGCTATACTAGTTTCTTGATCGTTCTTATGAGTTTAGATTCATGTTATTGTTGATGAATTATGCTAAGATGGGATTTTGTAATATGGGCTTTTTCGACCAAGTGGATCAGAGGAAGTCCATGAGTTTCATCAATGTGATGGAGCTGGGCATAGGTTTGTAATGGACATACATATGAATATATTGCTTCGTTGTCAGTATTCAATCAATATATTCATGTGTATGTTCTTGTGTACATTTATGAACTATGAAATAAATGATCTTGCCGCGCTTTCTTTGCATTGTTTTCTTGTGTTGCTTTCTTTTCTTGTTAATTTGCCTTTTGGGTCATTAATATTGTTTGTGTGCCAATATGGTATTGAACAATGTGAAGATCAAATACATGGAACGTAAAACTAGTTTTACAATACAAGAAATGTTAATCTTATGATGGATTTACTGTGGTAAAAAACAAATATAATTTCGCCAGTATTGCAACTCAATCATAAAAAGAAAAACTGTAAAGACGTACGTACAAAAACAGTGGTAAAAACAAACATACAGTTTTACCCCAGTTTTTTTAGCTTTTTTACAAAAAGAAAAAAAGAAATTAATTGAGAACTGATCCTAGCCTTTAATTAAATGAGGTACAAAAATAAAATACTCTTTGATCCTGTTTTTCCATTGCCTCAGGCCTGTGATCAAGCAATGTTTTTCCCAAGCAGGATCAAACAACTTTGCAAATGTAAGATATATATGGACACTTGGAAAAAAAATGTGTAAGATATTATACAAAGGTCGTGATCAATGTACAGTCCGATCAATGTATTGGTTGGAAAAAACAAAAATAACTATCAAAGTACGCCAGCAATGACAGTCAAGTTTGGAAATTTTGAATACCAGCTACCATGAAACATCCTCGGATCAGGATCTCTTTAATTTTCATGTGCGTGATAAATATATATATGCACATCCACAAATGCTCTTAATCATATGACCATTCATCAAGCTAGTGATCTATCTTAACATCAATACCACTTTATAGTTAGAAGTTGTAGCTTTAAGTTGCAATGGCCAAGGTACGATGAAAAGCCAGAAGTGATACTCTTGGATGCGTGGGGGAGCCCATTTGCTATGAGAGTGGCGGTGGCTCTGGCACTGATGGGGGTGGATTATGAGAAGAGGAAGGAAGACCTGCCTTACAGCAAGAACACCCTTCTCCTCCAGATGAACCCTGTTTACAAGAAAGTCCCAGTTCTGATACGCAAGTGAATACCCAGACGTGAATCTCTCATCATTCTTCGCTATATTGATGAGGTTTGGAGCCACTCACATCCCCTCCCCTCCACAACCTTATGCTAGAGCAAGAGCTTGCTTCCTTGCAGACGTGATTGACAAGAAGGTAATCACTGCTTAACCAGAAGTGTATCTAGTTCTCGTATCTATACACTTCTTTTTTACAAGAATTTTGATTATTTTTTCGATGAAAACAAAGATTAGACCAACTTTAATTCATAATTATGGGAATATGATACAAGGAAAAAACATGGTGTAATAAGTGACGAGAAAATGTGGCACATAAAAATATAGTATTTACTATTTGCAAAGGGTTATATTGAATTATATGGCGAGTGTGTATAACAATGGTTGGAGGACATGGACGGGTAAATGGCATGACGAGGAGGAGAAGAAGGCAGCAAAGGAAAGGAAGAGCTCTTGGAGGGGTTGAAGCTGCTGGTGGAAGAACCAGGGGAGAAGCCTTTCTTTGGTGGGGAGGAGTTGGGGTTTGTGGATGTTGTTCTATCCTTCTTTGCTTGTTGGTTCTACACCTATGAGAAGTATGGATGCATCGACATGGAGGAGGAGAGGCCAAAGATTATGGGATGGGTGAAGAGATGTATGGCCAAGCTGAGTTTCTATACTACGATTCCCAATCCCAAAATGCTGTACGAGGCCCTTGTTGAATTCAATTCTATTGAAAATCTTAATGCAAAGAAGGGGTGAGGTCAATTAAGAAGTAAATAGATTTTTATTTTCTTGAATACAATTGCATAACAATGCCAGTGGATGATACATATTTGTTCATCATAAGTATTGGGCCCTATGGGCCTCCAAAATAGAATTGAAACAAATGTCATGGGCTTTTCTTAATTGAAAAACTTATTCTATGAATAAGGTTTTCCAATTACCTTATGCATAAATCACCAGTTACCCCCGAACTGACTGTAAGATTAATACAACAATTCTCTCCCATACATCATATTATTTGAATTATCTTCCCCTCACCACATGCTAGGTTCACATGGTGAAGTTCCAGGATACTCTAATTTGGAAAAAATCATCCCTCCCTTCCATATGTGACTTCAATTCGGGCTCGCTACCATCCAAATCATCCCTCCCTCACATATGCTAGGTCCACATGCTATATTAAATTCCAGAAACTTCAATTTGGCTGGGTACCATCCGAATCATCTCCCCCTCACACATACTAGGTCCACATGTTATAGTAAAGTTTAAGAGACTCCAATTTGGGCTGGCTACCTTCTTAGTCATCTGTCCTTCACATATGCTAGGTCCACATGCTATAGTGAAATTCAGGAAACTCCAATTCGGGTTGGCTACCATCAGAATCATCTCCCCCCTTACACTTACGAGGTTCGCATGTTATAGTAATGTTTTAGGAGACTCCATTTCGGGCTACCGTCTAAATCTTCTCCCCTTCACACATACTAGGTCCACATTTTATAGTAAAGTTCTACGAGACTCTAATTCGGGCTGGCTACTATCTAATTCATCTCTTACTCACCATATGCTAGGTCCACATATTATAGTGACTGTTGGGCCCTATGGGCCCCTAAAAAGAGATTTAAAATAGGTGTTACGAGCCTCTCTTAATCCAAAAACTAGCTCAATAAATAAAACTTTCTAATTAGCCAATATGTAAGTTACCAATTACCCCCGAAATTAATGTGGGATTAACCCAACAATAAAAATATATACTCACGAATACAATACTTAAAATGAAAAATAAAACTCACGTGTATCTATCATTATTTGATATTAGAATAGCATGGTTCTCTTTCGAGTAAGGCTACAAAATTAAGAAGCAATTGATGCAATAAAGACCATCATCAATAATAATAAACAATTACATAATTGTGCATCATAATTGACAAATATGTAAATAACAAGAGAGAAATAATAATGAATAAATAAATAAATAAATAAAATAATAAATATATAAAATATTCATAATATCAAAATATGTCAAATAATGTAAATATGTATCTAAACTAATGTAGGGAGTTTCGAATTACCGAAAATGGTCGAGAAATGGACAAAAATGGGCCGAAAATGGCTAAAAAGGCAACCAAGTCAACTGGGATGAACTTTGTCAACTAAGCTAAACTAGACTGAGTAGAATGGGCTAAACCAGACCGAGTCAAGCTAGGTAACTGGATCCGGGTTAACTAAAATAGTGGTTTGGGTTGGCTAGGTGGACACAAACACGACCATAGACAGCAGACGGGATCATGCTACAAATAGGATCGTGGGCAAGGTAAATGGGTTGATGAAATCGCCCGTGCACATTGCCAAAAAATGTCAACAGTGGTGCAAGGGATGTCGCTGGTCGGGATCGACAAATGACATCGAGGTGGAGGTGATGGCATCAGTGATCGATAGAACCTGGCCGACAATTGGTCGGAACACAGCCAGAAAATTGACTACATTGCCGCCGAGTATGGCAACGTTGTCGGCGTCAATCGTGGCCATGATGATAGTCGTGAGTGGTCTCAAAAGTTTGGCCTCGATGAGGGAAAGCTATCTGGGTGGTCAGCCTTACCGGAGCAGGGTCGTCGGTGCCGGAAAACGCCCCAAAGATGGCGGCGGCGATGGAAACCGGCTAAGAAAATGGCCCTACCGGCGGCTACTGTGGAGGCACCGGTGCCGGGGCTAGGCCTGGGTCAATAGTCCTCTACGAGGTGGTCAAGGTATTTCCACATGACATGATCTAAATAGCCGACAACTCATGGGCCTAGTGGGGTCCACCTGAGGTGTATATATATGTATGTATGTATATATATATATATATATATATATATATATATGAAAAGCTCGGATTGGGAGCAACAAAAATCAAAACTGATTCGAGGCCTAAAAGTGGCTATATGTACGAAAATCGAGGTAAGAAATCTAAATAAGCCTCAAAACCCTGTACTCAATTGGATGAAGATCTTAAATTCACATCAAACTGGGTCTACAAGGGCAATCCAGCAGTCAAAATCCTTGAGATGTATGTAAAATAAATACCCTGACAAAGTCTAAACGGATACTAAATGCTTCAATGACCTAAATCTAACGCTATAACCCTCAGCTAACACAAGTAAAAAAATCTATATACCTCGTATATATATTAATAACTCATACTCTATTGTACTATAACTGAAGCTATCATTTATATATTGGGCACACTCAGTCTCCATAAAATGTTCATATAGTAATTTGGGCCCATACTCATGGTTTGAACACTGGTCTGGCTCAAACTGTCTCGAACTTACTCGAGAGTGGCCCGAACTGAGAAGGGTAACAAGCAGGGAAAATTGTAACTCGCTTGTGTGTAGGGTAGTGTGTAAGCCTCTAAGTTCTAAAATTAATAATTGGAGCATGCAAGGTATGCTAAATATATTTGGTTGTAGCTATGTATTGGGTTCTGAAATAGGATTAGAAGAGCTCACAATTCATACCACTATAAGGATTTATGGGAAGATCAAGTGTTTTAGTATGAAGCTCTGACACTTGAAGAATGCATGGGAATGTAATTAATATGACTTGTGAGGTATGTAGAATAGGGATTTATGACCTAATTGATTTTTTAGTAAAATGTTATGCATTATAAATAAATTATATAACTTAAAGATTCAACTAATTATAAGAATTTGATCATACACTAGTATTCTTGAAAATTCTAACTTATTAGCAAGAAGGAGGGAAGTGTTGCCCTTGTTGTATTTTAGAGTGTCACACTCATACGTAAAATTCACTTTCTTAATTACTGGAGAATTGTTACTTTTATTCTAGTTTGGAGTACACATTGCAGGAGCACACCGGTTGAAACGGTATCCCGGTCATAAGTTATAATAATAAAAAAAAAGGCAAAAAGTTTTTCCTGAGCCAAAGGCAAAGAAGCTTCCTGCGCAATAAATTAACGTGGACCGTCCGATTATATAGACGGTCCACATTAACATACTGGGAGGTGATAATACCCGAGGAGGCACCCAATTTCATCCGACGCCGCCCCGACCCTGGCTTCCGCACTGCCGCCTCCGACCCTCGCTGCCCCGCCGCCACCTACCGGTCTCCTGCTGCCGTCGCGTCCACCCCCCTCCCTCCCCAACCATTCATCATCTTGGGGTGCTTCCAACTGTCTACACACCGCCACCGCCTCCAACCCTCGCTGCCCCGCCACCGCCTACCGGTCTCCCGCCGCCGTCGCATCCACCCCCTACCTCCCCAACCATTCGTCATCTTGGGGAGCCTGCAAGTGCTTATACACTGTCGCCGCTTACCGGTCTCCTGCCGCCGTCGCGTCCACCCCCTCCCTCCTCAACCATTCGTCATCTTGGGGCGCTTCCACATGTTTACACGCTGCCGCCACCTCTGACCCTCGCTGCCCTGCCGCCGCCGTCGTGTCCACCCCCTCCCTCCCCAACCGTTCGTCATCTTGGGCCGCCTCCAACTGTTTACACACCGCATCCGACCCTCACTGCCCCGCCGCCGCCAAGTACGGTCCAATTTTTTTTTTGCAAATGTTAAAATTTGTAGGCTTGGAGTCGATCTAAATCCTAGTTTCATATCACAGGTTATTTTAGAAGTACTTAAATGTTATGTTTGTTTGCATTTATGTGATTGAATCTTGGTTTCTATTGATTGAAAGCTACATTTATTTATTTTTGAAATTTTTTAGCATGGCATGGAGTAGAGCTTGTCTTATCAAGATGGGTTTGTTTTTGTTGTCTGCAATTGTATGTGTACTGATTATAAGCAACATACCTTTTTCAAATGTTGCAGGAACCAAAGAAGAAGAAGCTACCGCAACCATCATCAAGCCTGCCAAGTCTAGACGAGGCAAGCAGGAAAATAAGGTATATTGCTTTTTAAGTTTCTTCGTTGCCTAAGCTTTTGAATGATATGGATTGTTCCTTGTTACGTTGCTCTATACATATAGGACTCCTAAATTTTTTTTGGTTTGGCATAATGTTTTTTGTTGGATCTCCCTCTGCAGCTTCTTTTAACTCCTTGCATTGTTTTTGTTGTATTATATGTTTTATGCTTATGAGTACTTTGTTAATTATATATTTGTCTTTACAGGAAAAAGAGTCTCAAGACGGGAATTTGGGCAACAACATGTTAGGAAGTGTTTCAAGGTGATATGTAGGGAACAACCAAACAAATATTTCCTTCATTTTTGGTGTTTTCCATGTTGTTTGCTTTTTTTAGTTTGGGATTGTAGAATCAAAAAGTGGTTTTGGGAGATTACAGGAGAGGCGGAGTGTTGAGAATGTGTAATTGAGTTCTATGACAGGATTTGAAGGAATGCAGGTGTGAGATCCCTCAACTTAGTCTCACATCTAATACCTACTGAGAGATCTTTAACTTTCGGGGTACCCATTTTAAAGAGATGATTTAGCCCATTACGATGCACTTTGGATCAGGTTGTTACAAATGGTATTAGAGCCGACCTGGTTCCGTGTTAGATGGTGGGTTGGATTAGAAACGTTGGCTAGGCTGTTGGTCACGGGCTAGAAAGGTTGTGGGCTGGGGCTAACAACGGGCCAGTATAGGCATTTCGGGGACGAAATTTCCTAAGGTGGGTGGATTGTGAGATCTCTCAACTTAGTCCCACATCTAATACCTACTGAGAGATCTTTAACTTTCGGGGTACCCATTTTAGATAGATGACTTAGCCCATTACGTTGCACTTTGGGCTGGGTCGTTACAGCAGGTCAAGAAATGCAGAACTCTGGAACAATGGGAATCACTTTTTCATGAGAATGGAATTGGTTTCCGAAAATGTAAGAATATTTTCTCAGCAAACCATGGTCGACTTTCTGAAGTAGCAGATTATGATCTGGATGAAGATGATCTCCTTAGAAGTAATAAGAAAAGTAAAAATAGGAAGCGAAAAAAGAAAAATATATCCTAATCGGGATCTATCAAATGATTCTGTGCTGCTAGAAATGGATTCATCAACTAGATGGCAGAATCTGAAAGCTGGTGGCATTAGCCGGTTCCTATCTACTGATGGTTTTTCATGTTCTAGGGACAGTGTATGTTCCTATTCCATTGAAATTTTGTTGCTTTCTACTTTATAATTGGGTGCAATTTCTGCTCTTGCTTACAAGATCTTCGTTGCAATTTTCCAGGTTGATTAATGGGTTTGACGAGGAGCTTCTCTGTTGATGCTATTTGATAAGTAAAAACTTTAATTGAGTAGGCATTGATAAGTAAAAATTTTAATTTAAGTGTGACCCTCTGAGATACAACAAGGGCTACACCTCCCTCCCCTCTTTCTAATAATTTGGAATTTTCAAGAATGCTAGTGTATGATCAAGTTCTTATAATTAGTTGAATATTTGAGTTATATAATTTATTTATAATGGAAAATATTTTACTAAAAAAATCAATTAGGTCGTGATTCTCTGTTCAACATACCTCACAAGTCATATTTAATTACATTATCGTGCATTCTTCAAGCATTAGGGCTTCATATCCACACACTTGGTCTTCTCCTGAATCCTTATAGTGGTGTGAATCGTGGGCTCTTTTAATCTTATTTCAGAATCCAATACATAGCTGTAACCAAATATATTTAGCATACCTTGACATACTCCCACATCAATTCCAAGACTTAAAAAGGCTTACACACAACCTTACCTTATAGACAACTTTTAATTACTTAAGAAATAACCAATTGAATTTACATCTCTAATGAATTTTTACAACCAAATATTAAAAAAAAACATCTCAAATCTAATGCCTAATGAATTTTTTTAAAAAATACTGTAATTTATTTCATGGCCTAAACGCGTTGTGTGCTAATAAGAAGCTCATCCCGATTTGTTATAAAAATAATTTTCCTATGCTCATCATTCTTAATGAAGTCATTAGTTTGTAAAATTTTATGAGTGTAAATTGTGTCTATAATAAACATCCCTTATTAGAAGTTCCGTGAATTCAAGTGTTGTCTATTTGCCCATAGCTCCCTCGCAGTTGATATCTTATAAAGCAAATCTTAGAAGTGTTTAAATGTCTCATCTATTAAAAAGGGTTCTTTATTTTTCAAGTCTAATTCATAATTTATGGAATTATTAATTATATATTATATGTTTATTAAAGGTATAAAATATTATTATTATTATGATTATGAGTTCTAAGACAATCCGATATGAATTAGTTTAAAGTAAAGTTTGATTAGCCTTTCACTTAATAATAAGATTGAAATTAAAAAAATCAGATTGAAGCACAGGAACGATTTCGGACCACCGCCGCGTTCGCTAAATTATATATTATATATTAGTGATAAAAGATGGAAGCTTTAAGCCAAAGAACCAAAAATAATAGGAGTATTTATAAATTCTTTTTAATAAGGTTGCAACTCTATAAAAGATTTGCATCCTCTTTAAATAGTCAAAGTATTTTTGAAGAATCACAACCTAGAATGAAATATAATCCATAAAAACGAGCCAATGGTCAATGGTTGATTCTTCTCTGCACACCCACCAGTTCTATAAAAACTCCCTTTCATTTCCCTTCATAAAGAGACATACTCACTTAAGAGGAAGGGAGCAAGAACTATTTATATATATAATTTATTCTAAAAGATTACTAATTATTTTTTAAAAATAAAAGTAATGAAGACCTTTTTGATTTTAACAAAAAAAGACAATATATGTGACCCTCCGAGATACACAAGGGCAACACCTCCCTCCCCTCTTGCTATGCTAGTGTATCATCTAAGTTCTTATAATTAGTTGAATTTTTGATTTGTGTAATTTATTTATAATGTAAAATATTTTACTAAAAAATCAATTAGGTCGTGATTCCTTCTTCCACATACCTCACAGGTCATATTTAATTACATTCACAGGCATTCTTCAAGTGACAGGGCTTTGTACCTGAACACTTGGTATTCCCATGAATCCTTATAATGGTGTGAACCGTAGACTCTTCTTATCCTATTTCAGAACTTAATACAAAGATGCAACTAAATATATTTAGCATACTTTGACATGCGATTTAGAGGCTTACACACAACCTTACAGACAACTGTTAATTATTTAAAAAATAACCGAATGAATTTACATATCTAATGAATTTTTACAACCAAATATAAAAAAAGATTGACAACTCAAATCTAATCTCTAATGATTTTTTAAAAAAAAATACTGCAATTTATTTCATGGCCTAAACAGGTTGTGTGCTTATAAGAAGCTCATCCCGATTTGTTATAAAAGTAATTTTCATATGATCATCATTCTTAATGAAGTCATTAGTCTGTAAAATTTTATGAGTGTATTTGAGCCGAATAAATTTAAACGCCTATTCATTCATGTTTAGTTTGTTTCTAAACATTACTTAGGTCCAGTTTATGTGGTTCTCCTTTGTTGAGGCCAGTTAACTATCGTGTTCGTTAAATTGTGTCTATAATAATAAATATATATAAATACCCTTGTTAGAAGCATGGTTGCATGAATCGGAATCGGAATCGGAATCGGTCTGAATCGGCCAGGAATCGGTTCAGTTGAATCGGTCCAAATCGGTCATATACAAAAATTTACCAACTCAGTACAGAAATACCTGAAATACATAATTATATAATTTTTCAACATAAATACACAAATTCAAGTATTTATACAACAATCACAAAGGTATATAATTATGACAATACAACGGTAGAGTCATACCTGAAAGAACAAATAAGAACATACCTGAAAGAACATACTCTTTATGTAATTCAAATAAGAGCAAACCTGAAAAATATACTCTTTATGTAATGAACACAATTTCATATAATTACATACCTAAAAGAGCATCACAATTTATCATCAAAAGACCACAATATCATAAGTATATACACAATGTTCATATATCATCATCTGTGTTCTATCAAATAATAACAACAAGACATTAATACAAATCCAAAAAATGAATGTTCAACACAATTTTACGTAGTGCTTAATACTAAATCCTCTAAGTCATCATCTGAATCATCTTCGGAGTCCGAGTCATTATCACCAATCGGAATAGTAGAACTATCATCTGCATTAACACGAGACCCCTGCGTAAAAGGAGGCATAGAACTCCCACTCATATGAAGTCCCTCAGGTTCAGGAGGCAAAGACAAATTTTGTTGGGAGTCAATATGTACATCAATATCAATATTTTGTCCACTAAGAAGAGGAGGCAAAGAAAAACCATCAGACGTAGTAGAACACGATCCAATTGCAGTTTTCAATGTGTTGCCACTTTCATTTGCTACAAAGGCCTCTTCATCTGCACCATCATTGTTGCCAACATTGGTACCAAAGAAATCATCCTGCATAAAAAAGTCATACCCTATTCATTTCAATTCAAAAAAAAATTCATACACAAAATCATGAATGTGATGTAAGGTTTATTTAAACATACCGATGGGGATGGGTTGTCCCGTTCTCCAACCCACTCATCTAACGAGTCTTCTAAACTCAAATGTTCACTAACTGCATCATATTTATGCCTCCACCTCAACTCGTTTTCTTTGACCCGCATGTTATAATGAACATATACAAGATCATTTACTCTCTTCCTTGCAAGTCGATTTCTTTTTGGTATGTACTTGGTCAAAAGTGCTCCAATTACGTTCACAGCCCGATGATGATGAAGTTTGACTAAGTATTCTAATAGCTAATTTTTGTAGTTCAGGGCAGCTTATACCATGTTGCTCCCACCATGATGCTACATTTGATAAATTGATTTACTTATAAGCTTGCAATAAATATGAAATCTGGAGAAAGGTGGATTTTACCTGGGTGGAGGACTTTTCTATTGGTAATGGCAAGAGAATGTCCAAAATCTCCTTTTGCAGATACAAAATCGGACCACTACAAAATATTAAAACAAAATGAATCATCATATTTAGTTATACATAAATATTTATATATAAAAATTAAAAATAATAGTATCTTGACCTGCAAAGATGCCATGGATCGAGCTACCTCATTGACTTCCAAACGACAAATGACATCATTGAATGCACGATACACCTCACTTGGCTACAAAATTATTCCCAATCAAACACAAGCAATATGAAATTGTTAAAAAAATCATAAAAGGTATGTAAGTCAAATAAGAGCATACAATGTTTGAGTCAGGGCGATAACGGGTTTGAGGATTAAGCATATATGCTGCAGCATGAAGAGGATGACAAAATTGATTCGCCCATCTCTTGGTGATGATATCAACAAATAACTTGTATCGTTCGACTTTCATGCCATGTACCTCTTTTATTTTTTCGATAGTCTTTTGCATTTCATCATAAACAAATGGCATCGAAGGTCTTTCATCACTATCCACCAATCTCAAAAATCGAACAAGTGGCTCAATTGTTTTATGCACAAATTCCATCTTCTTCCAAAAATGTGCACTCAAGATAATATTTTCAGCTGCTATTCCATCCTCATCTTTTGCAAACTTCGATGATGAATACATTTCAGAAACAAACATCTTTTTCAGAGCCTGCTTGTGTTCCAGGAAACTAGCAATCGTCAAAAAATGAGTAGCAAATCGAGTTGCCCCAGGTCTCACCAATTCATGTCCATTTGTGAAATTATTCCTCATAAGAGCCAACAACCATGAGTGGTTGTATATAAGTTTGGTGACTTTCTGTGCATTCATAATACATGTTCCAACTTTCTTAATTTTTGCAAAGTCCTTCAGCATCAAGTTTATACAATGGGCAGCACACGGAGTCCAAAATAGATGTGGTCTCTTCTGTTCTAGCATCTTCCCTGCAGCTTTGTATGCCGACGCGTTATCAGTGATAACCTGCACAACGTTTTCCTCCCCAACTTCTTCAACTACTTTGTCCAGTAAACTAAATAAATACGTAGCATCCTTTTTTTGTCTGAAGCATCCACTGATCCAAGGAAATACATTCCTCTTGGGCAGTAAACTAGAAAGTTGATCAAAGTTCTACCAGATTGATTGGTCCACCCGTCAGACATAATAGAACAGCCTGTTGTCTTCCAAGTTATTTTTATATCCTCTAAACTAGCATTTATGGAAGCCACTTCAGCAGTAAGAAGATTGCCTGACAAAGAATGTCTGCCCGGAGGTTTGATCCCTTGATTACCATATTTACCTGCCACATCAATCATTTTGTGAAAGTAAGGCGAGTCTACAACATGGAAAGGAATGGCACAATGATAGAAGAATCGAGCAATGGCTGTGTGGAAGTGCTCTTTTGCTTTCTTTTCTATTGCCGTAGATAATCTCATTTGACCCGATGTGTTCTTCTTTTCACTTTCAAAAATAGGTGCCTTCCTCTTCGTATTTGACTTAGAGCACCTAACACTTTGCTCCCGAACTTCCATCTCTTCCATATCTGAGTCATTCAAACCATATGACCCTATTTCTTCTCTAATCCTTTGTTTTTCTTTCTTGGCCTTTTCCACACCTTTGAAATAATCTTTCATTTTTTGTGCATCTGCTTCAGGAACTTTCTTACAAGCAGCAACATTTCCTTTGAGTCCAGCAATATGTTGCTTGAAGCGATATATCCCTCCACTTATGGTTTTTCCGCAAAAGTTACAAATGACTTGCTTCTTAGATGCATCAAGTGGTGTGCCATATTCCCATCCAAAATCCATCTTCCCTGTGACTGACATCTCGAAATTTTGATAACTTCAAATGACTCTGTAGTTAAATTTGCAGCAAACTGAACACCAAGGCAAAGACAATTAACTGCAAAAACCGTCAATTACAGTTCCTAAAAACCCTAGCATATCAACACTAGCACACCAAAAAAATTCATCATCAATCAAACCACTACCAAGAGATTAGGACTTTGCCGAAAGTGTAAAACACCACTAAGCAAGAGACCCACCCAAAGCATGCACATTTTGAGGAGCAATTCATAACTCTAGGTACAGGGAAATCACGAGGATGCCCATCAGTTAGCGAGATAAACAGAAACAACAGAAGACGAGTCTATCCCAACAAACAACTAAGCACCGAATAAGCACTAAAACAACAAATCGATGAAAATGCACACTTTGCATGCAAGAATAGATAAATAGGCGCTCAATTCGATAACACAGATCATGCAATTACCACAGATAACACAGATCCAATTACATAAATAGGCGCTCAATTCGATAACACAGATCATGCAATTCTTCTTCCACACATACATAAATAGGCGCTCAATTCTAGGTTTCTTCTTCTTCCACCTTATCCTGAAATCCGATAACACAGATCCAATTACCTCAATTCCACTCCATTGTAGACGCTCAAATCACCAGATCATGCAATAATAAAAACAATACAATATAATACAATAAGCCATAAGGAGGGGCAAAAAAAAAAAAAAACAGCAACAACAACACAAAATTAAACGTTTTTAAAATCCGAATGACGGTGATTGTTTACCTGGTCCACACGCAGCAACATTTCCCCATCAAATTATTCAAAATTCACACGCAGCAACATTTCCATATCAAAACGAAAACGTGATTGTTTACCTGGAATTATTCCGAATGACGGTGGCGGAATCGCGGCGGAGGGCGGAGCTGAGCGGAGCGGCGGCGAGTGCGGAGCGTGACGGAGGGCGGCGGAGCGAATGCGGCGGCGGAATAGGGGGAGAGGGGTTTGATTTTAGGTTTTTAAAATCTAAATTACCATTTTACCCATGCTTAAATAATTTAATAAAAATCATACCTAGGGTATTTTGGTAATTTTGTAAAAAAACCGATTCCGATTTAAATCAACCGATTCCGATTCCGAGTTAAATCGGTCGGAATCGGCCGAAAATCGCCGATTCCATACCCGATTCGGGGCCTCGAGGTTGATACGTGATAAAGCAAATCTTAGAAGTGTTTAATTGTCTCATCTATTAAAAAAGGGTTTTGTATTTTTCAAGTCTAATTCATAATTTATGAAATTATTAATTATATATTATATATTTATTAAAGGTATAAATTATTATTATTATTATTATTATTATTATTATTATGAGTTCAAAGACAATCTGATATAGATTAGTTTAAAGGAAAGTTTGATTAGCCTTTCACTTAAAAATAAGATTTAAATTAAAACCAAACGTAAAATCAGATTGAAGCGCGGGAACGATTTTGGAAATGGCAACCCCGCCGCGGACCGCCGCCGCCGCCGCCGCCGTCTCCAGCGATTAGTCGGACCTCCGGATTCTCCGCCTTCGACCTCACCGGTGGCAACAGATGGAGGCGGCGCAAATCGCCCATGGCTTATTGTCCCTGCTCCGCGACCTCCTCCCCGGCGATCCCTACGTCCCGCCCAAGCCCCGGGAGTCGGTCGTCTCCGAGAGCAGCGCCGGCGCCGGCAATGCCAATTCGCCAGCCTCCGGAAAGCCCCTTCCTTGTTGCGATCCTGCTTCCGTCTCGGTGAGTTTCGGATTTCCTTTTTTTTTAATAAGAAAAAAAATGGTGTGGAAGCTAAAAATTGGTTCTTGTTCGTTGCATTTCACTGTCCAATGCTTGTTATTTTGTGATTTGGGATTATGAAAATTGAATTTTGTGTGATAATATTGTGAAGATAGCGTTGCTGCAGCTAGTGTTGGGTATAATTGCTTTTGGAAACAATCAAGATTGGATTTTGCTTGGTTTTAGTGTGATACTATGGCTGTTAAAGAAGATTGCATTATCTTTGTTGGAGTTGCAGTGGAATTTGGTTTAATTGAATGTTTCTACCTTCTATTGCTGCTATGAAATTTCGCTTCTACAACTCCGAATTTGTGCATGGTTGCCTATCTAATGTAGTCCTATTTTTTTGGATTTGTTTTGTTTAATATTTAGGAAACTGAGTTGGTGAGATTGGTGTTGAACGCATTGCAAGGAATGAAATCTGCCGTGGATGCTATTGAGAAGCTCTCTTCTTTGTTTCTGCTTATTCCATCTGACAGAACTTTCCACGGAATTCTTTGGGGAGAATTCTAAGGTTAGTGGGGCAGTCAGGTGCCGACAGAACTTGACTCGAGAAATGAGCGAGTAGTGAGTGAGCCAAGTTTTTATTACCGAATTATTTTATTTTTTAAAAATTTATTTTGTAATAAAAACTTGACTCGATCCTGCGCGGGAGCGAGTCAAGTTTTTATTTTATGGTATTGGATTTTTAAAAAAATTAAAAAATAATTTTGCACTATTGACTCGAGCCGGAGCGAGTCAAATTTTTATTTTATAGTATTTTATTTTTTAAAATTATTTTTAATATTTATTTCGTAATATTGACTCGGGAGCGAGTCAAATTTTTATTACGAATTTGCCATCGCCCCTTCTACCCTGCCCTCCTCCCCTGCCCCTATTTTTTCGCGCCACCATCGGCGGTGCTGTTGGTGACGCCGGCGTGGGGTTGGGGCAAAATGGGGCGGCAGGGGAGACGGCGCGGGGTGGGGGCTGGGGAGGGTTGAAACTGTGGGGGGAGGGGGTTGAAACAGGGCAAGGGGGAGGAGAAGCTCCGCCGGGGGGTGGGTGAAGTGCGGCCTTGGCGGCGCGGTCGGATGGGCACCCGGGTAGACGCTCGGAGGCAGCCGGGCGGGGGCGGGGGAAGGGGGGAAACAGGGAGGGGGCAAAGGCGGCTGGTGGGGGGGGGGGTGGGGGGATAGGGCGGGCGGGGCGCGTGGGGCGGCAAGGGTGGCGGCAGGCGGCGGCGTAGGCTGGCGGGCGGGAAGAAGTTGGAAAGGGAGCAGGCCTGATTGGCTGGGGGGAGAAGGATGGGGGAGCCGTTAGATTTCAATCCAACGGCTCCCCTTCCATGCGCTGCCTATGCGCTGCCAATCAAGGCAGCACATAGGAGCATTCCTCTATATATATATATATATATATATATATATATATATTCTTTTTATTTCTTCAATCCAGCTTTCAATCCAATTAGAATGAGGTTAGGAGGAGCCATGCAAGATCAGGCTATTTATAGAACTGAGCAGGTAGTAAAGAAGTGCCCTCACTTCAAAAACAGTACCACGACACTCTTTGATTTTACAAAAGGATGCCTTCCAATGAATAGATGGGATAAAATTCATGACGTCTTTTTCAATAACTTAGGGTGAGAGTTCAAAAACTTCATAATTTATATTAATAAAATAAATTATTTGATAAATTTATTTAACAAATTAACATTTGGATTGAATGCATTGATTGGGTGGAAAAAATTTACAAGAAACGGTCTTTGGGCTCGACCATGGAATCCTGCCAATGACAGAGACTTCATAAAACATATATTATATCTTAAGGTCAAGATATGGATTCCTATGAACTTGGTATAATGATCAATAATCAAAATAACTTATCAACCTTAATATATAAACTTTTGTATGCAATAACAAATATTTTTATTGTTTCCTATGTCTACAAGAAATGAATTATCTGCAAATGGAGTTTCTGCTCGGGTGGAAGAAAAACAATACGGAAGTGGCATTATTGTAGAGCTAAATAAACATTTGGATTGAATGCATCGACCAATGACAGAGAGACTTCATAAATGAGCCTACAAAAACGTGACTCAACGAGACAAAGATTTAAAACTCACATGAAACTGGGCTTACAGGGGCAATCTAACAATCTGAAATCCCCAAAATCCCTGAGATGCGTATGAAAGATTCAACTAATTAAAAGAACTTGATTATACAGTAGCAATCATAAAAATTCCAACTTATTAGCAAAAGGGGAGGGAGGTGTTGCCTATGTTGTATCGTGGAAGGTCATATTCATATATAAAATTCACCTTCTTATCTCTTAGGGAGTTGTTGCTTCTGTTGTAGCTCTGAGTGTGCATCATAGGAACACACCCATTGAAACGTTATCCCCATCATTAAGTTTAGTAAAAAAAAAAGGGGAGGAACCGAATTGCTCCCAAAACAAAACTGATCCAAAACATTTAATAACTTGGTTCATTTGGAACCAAAATTTTAAATTTGATAAAAACTTTTGATTAAGAGAGATTTATTGGTAAAATTAAACTTAGCGTGTATAAATTTAAAAATTAATGACAAATAATTTAACTAACTTGATAATTCTTATAAAACATAAACATAAGTATTTTTATTCAACATATATATATTTTTGTTTCTGCTCGTTTCGAACTGAGCCTAACTTTTAACCACCTTGCCCAAACCACAATGAACCTATACTTGGGCAAAACCGATAAAGTTTATTCGGTTGAAATAAGGTTCCTTACAGACAATTAGTAAGTTCGTCGGATTATAAGCGGAATAACAAAGGCGACGACCAAGGCCATGAAGAGTATGGCTACTCCAGCAATGAATTTAATCTTTCTCGCCGATTCAGGACTATCTGCCGAGAAGATGCCCACTTTAAAAAGTGGGCGAACCAGGAGGGCTCCCCCGGATAGGAAAGAGAAAAGCATAGAGAGCAAGGAAGCCACCAGCAAGAATCTATCAAAGACACTTGTCCCCCGCTGGCGGTTAGAGCTGCTTAGTATGGCTATAATCCCCGCAATGGAAACTCCCGTTGCCCACATTCCAATTTTCGATCCGAACTTGAGCATTGCAGCATGAGTTCCAGGTGACTCTGCTTCCGCTCTTGTTACAGTTGCCACCTCAATGCCCAGCCTTCCACTAGATTCTTCAATCTGCTCCGAGTTCTACAAATAAACCAATGCTATTTATCTAAGTTTGTTGATTGAGGTGCATAACATAGAGTTTTTGTATTGGAAAGGGTTTAAGCTCTGCTATACCTCTGTTTCACGGCCCCCATCCTGAAACTCCTCTTGGGGTGCACTTGCCTGTCCTCCAGCTTCAATATCATCTTCATTCACCTGCAATTATTTTTATAAAACACTCTTGGGTTTCCAAGTAATCTTTGAACTTAACGGAAATAATGAAAAATCATCGAATGTACATACCTCTGAAGGCTCAAAATGATGCTGTCTTGTGGGGACTGGGATGCCGGTAACAAAAGCAAAAGCAAGCACAAGAATGAAGGTGATCATATCTGGATTCATGTTGATGTAATTATGGATGATCGCGGAATGAAATGACAAGGAGAAGATGAAGAAGAAGATACAACTCTTGGTTTAGGTGTTGGAAATGTCGCGGGGGCATGCCCACTTTAATAGAGGATCAAATTGAACGACGTGAGTCGTCACTTTCTTGCTAGCCGAAGTTGAGCCTCAATTGCGAAAACGCCCTGGGCGACCCCTTGACCGCCGCGCATTTGAGCGTTATTTGCAAAGTAGGACTTGTGGGTTCTTCGCCGCAGGCGGATCGGCAATTCGGCGGTGTATTATTTGCAAAGTAGGACTTGTGGGTTCTTTGCCGCAGGCGGATCGGCAATTCGGCGGTGTATTATTTGCAAAGTAGGACTTGTGGGTCGGCACAGATTTGACAGACGCAAAACGCTGTCACCGAAGTCGTCGTCAGGGCCGTGATGCAGCAGTCTTTTCTTTCGGTAGATGGGGGTGTTTTCCCACCGTCTGCAATCCGATTGCCGGAGATTAGGATGTTTTCGAGAAGTTCAAGCTAAAAGTAAAAGACAATATCCATTCGACCACGAAAGTTATCGTCTCCCTTGGTAACACAAAATAGGCAAATCAGGAAGGCCATGACACTAATTTTCTTCGAACAAGTATAATTGCTTTATAAAGTTCATTTGCTACAAAGATATAATCATTGCACCTTTGGTGTCAAATACCTTTTCACAATAATTAGAAATTGGTCACTTGAAGAAAGAGAATTTCCTAAATATTTTCATATGCAAAAAAGTATTTACAATTGATCAAGCACATCATGGGCTAAAGAAAATAGATTTAAGCTCCGTCTGGTTACCGTGAAAAAAATATAAATTACATGAAAAGTTAAATAGTTAGTTTACTAAAATTAGTAAGTATACAATATATTCTAAAAAATTAATAATTTTATAATGTATTTTATTTTCAAATTAATTATGATTATCTTGTGTTACCCATCCATGTGGACTCTAATAAGCAAGCAAAAAAATTTCTTATTTTTTTATCTATAAAGATAGGAAAGAGAGAAAATATTTCGGCTCATTTAAGAGTACATGAGTGGGTCACATAAGGTAATCATGATTATCACAAATATATTCATACTTAATTTGTATACAGAATAACTAATTTAATATTATTTTTTATAAAAAATATATTAAATATATCTATTTTTGGCGAAGTTGACCATTTCAAATTTTTTATGCTATTTATACTATTTTCATGCTAACCAAATGGACCCTAAGTTTTATATGATTCGATTTTTTTAAAATTTTAGTAGATAGTTGGATATGTTTAAAGAAGGGATTGTGATTAAGTCGTTTTTGTTTTGGGCTAAAGGATGAGGACAAGTGTGAGGAAGTACACATCTATAAATACTCAATAATTTCCCCAGTATGTTATCTGCCTTTGTTAAATTATAAAATGATACTGTTTTATAGTATTATAAATAACTAGCCAAAGCACCATTTTAACTAGCCAAAAATACCATATGACATGCAACATATAATAATTAATACTTGATAATTAAATATTAAATGCATACATATATACAAAAACAGTGGTAAAAACATACATACAGTTTTATCCCAGTATTTTTTAGCTTTTTTACACAAAGAAAAAAGAAATTAATTGATAACTGATCCTAGCCTTTAATTAAATGGGGTACAAAAATAAATTACTCTTTGATCCTGTTTTTTCATTGCCTCAGGCCTGTGATCACGCAATGTTTTTCTCAAGCAGGATCAAACAACGTTGCAAAGATATATATGGACACTTGGAAAAAAAATGTTTAAGATATTATACAAATGTCGTGATCAATGTACAGTCCGATCAATGTATTGGTCGGAAAAAACAAAAATAACTATCAAAGTACGCCAGCAATGACAGTCAAGTTTGGAAATTTTGAATACCAGCTACCATGAAACATCCTCGGATCAGGATCTCTTTAATTTTCATGTACATAAATTTTGAATACCACAGATGCTCATAATCATATGACCATTCATCAAGCTAGTGATCGATCTTAACATCAATTACCACTTTATAGTTACAAGTTGTAGCTTTAAGTTGCAATGGCCAAGTATGATGAAAAGCCAGAAGTGATACTCTTGGATGCGTGGGGGAGCCCATTTGCTATGAGAGTGGCGGTGGCTCTGGCACTGATGGGGGTGGATTATGAGAAGAGGAAGGAAGACCTGCCTTACAGCAAGAACACCCTTCTCCTCCAGATGAACCCTGTTTACAAGAAAGTCCCAGTTCTGATACGCAAGTGAATACCCAGACGTGAATCTCTCATCATTCTTCGCTATATTGATGAGGTTTGTAGCCACTCACATCCCCTCCCCTCCACAACCTTATGCTAGAGCAAGAGCTTGCTTCCTTGCAGATGTGATTGACAAGAAGGTAATCACTGCTTAACCAGAAGTGTATCTAGTTCTCGTATCTATACGCTTCTTTTTTTACAAGAATTTTGATTATTTTTTCGATGAAAACAAAGATTAGACCTACTTTAATTCCTAATTATGGGAATATGATACAAGGAAAAAACATGGTGTAATAAGTGACGAGAAAATGTGGCACATAAAAATAAGTATTCACTATTTGCAAAGGGTTATATTGAATTATATGGCGGGTGTGTATAACAATGGTTGGAAGATATGGACGAGTAAATGGCATGACGAAGAGGAGAAGAAGGCAGCAAAGGAAAGGAAGAGCTCTTGGAGGGGTTGAAGCTGCTGGTGGAAGAACCAGGGGCGAAGCCTTTCTTTGGTGGGGATGAGTTGGGTTTGTGGATGTTGTTCTATCCTTCTTTGCTTATTGGTTCTACACCTATGAGAAGTATGGATGCATAAAGAACATTTTTTTACTTTTAATCAACACGCAGGATTTGGACACTCCTCTCCTTTCAAAATCTCTCAAAGGTAAATAGTTTTTTTGTCATTATTTTTAGTTTAAGCGGTGAATTAATCTTTGTTAATATATGTAATTATACTTTTTTATGTATGTCATGAAGTTAGTTATATCAATTTATCTCTTCACAAGCACACCAACCTTTGTAAAAATATATTTAATTCTTTTTTATATATATTTCATTAAACTAGTTCTATCACTTTAATTTGAGTCTACTGAAATATGAATCATGATGTATGGTGGTAATGGTTTTATTAATATTTAATTTGATTTTATTATATATATTGGTGAAGAATTTTATATATATATATATATATATATATATATATATATATATGCTTTTTATTTCTTCAATCCAGCTTTCAATCCAATTAGAATAAGGTTAGGAGGAGCCATGCAAGATCAGGTTATTTATAGAACTGAGGAGGTAGTGAATAAGTGCCCTCACTTCAAGAACAGTACCACGAGGCTCTTGGATTTTACAAAAGGATACCTAATTCATGACGTCTTTTTCGATAAATTAGGGTGAGAGTTCAATAACTTCATAATTTATATTAATAAAATAAATTATTTTATAAATTTATTTAACAAATTAACATTTGGATTGAATGCATTGATTGGGTGGGAAAAAGTTACAAAAAACGGTCTTTGGGCTTGACCATGGAATCCTGCCAATGACAGAGACTTCATAAAACATATAGTATATCTAAAGGCCAAGATATGGATTCCTATGAACTCGGTATAATGATCAATAATCATAATAACATATCAACCTTAATATATAAACTTTTGTATGCAATAACTAATATTTTAAATGTTTCCTATGTCTACAAGAAATGAATTATCTGCAAATGGAGTTTCTGCTAGGGTGGAAGAAAAACAATTCGGACGTGACATTATTGTAGAGCTAAATAAACATTTGGATTGAATGCATTGACCATGGAATCCTGCCAATGCCGGAGACTTCATAAATGAGCCTCAAAAACAGTGAACTCAATTGGACACTTCCATCAAATTGGGCTTACAGCGGCAATCCGATAGTCCGAAATCCCTGAGATGCATCTAAAAGATTCAACTAATTATAAGAATTTGATCATACACTAGCATTCTTAAAAATTCTAACTTATTAGCAAGAGGGGAGGGAGGTGCTGCCCTTATTGTATCTCGAAGGGTCACACTCATACATAAAATTCACTTTCTTAACTGTTGGGGAGTTGTTACCTTTATTATATCACGGAATGCACATAGTAGGAGTACACCCATTGAAACAGTATCCCCATCATAAGGTATTGTAAACAAAGTAGGGAATCAAACCGATCCCAAAACGAAACTGATCCAAAAAATTTAATAATTTGGTTCATTTGGAAACAAAATTTCAAATTTAATAAAAACTTTTGATTAAGAGAAATTTATTGGTAAAATTAAATTTAGCCTGTATAAATTCAAAAATTAATGACAAATAATTTAACAAACTTGATAATTCTTATAAAACATAAACATAAAATATTTTCATTCAACAAATATATATTTATGTTTCTACTCGTTTCGAAATGAGCTTAACTATTAAACACCTTGTCCAAACCACAATAAGCCTGAACTTGGGCAAAACCTAAAAGTGTATTCAGTTGAAACAAGTTTCCTCGTAGATAATCAGTAAGTTTGTCGGATTATAAGCGGAATAACGCAGGCGACGACCAAGGCCATGAAGAGTATGGCTACTCCAGTCATGATTTTAATCTTTCTTGCCGACTCAGGTGTATCTGCTGAAAGGATGCCCACGTTAAAAAGTGGGTGAACCAGAAGGGCTCCCCAGAAAGGAAAGAGAAAAGCATAGAGAGCAAGGAAGCCACAAGCAAGAGTCTATCAAAGACACTTGTCCCCTGCTGACGGTTAGAGCTGCTTAGTATGGCTATAATCCCTGCAATGGAGACTCCCGTTGCCCACATTCCAATTTTCGATCCGAACTTGAGCACTGCAGCATGAGTTGCAGGTGACTCTACTTCCGCTCTTGTTACAGTTGCCACCTCAATCCTCAGCCTTCCACTAGATTCTTCAATCTGCTCTGAGTTCTACAAATAAACCAATGATTGAGGTGCATAATATAGAGTTTTTGTATTGGAATGGCTTTAAGCTTTGCTATACCTCTGTTTCATGGGCCCCATCCTGAAATTCTTCTTGGGGTGCTGTTGCCTGTTCTCCTCCAGCTTCAATGCCATCTTCATTCACCTGTAATTATTTTTATGAAACACTCTTGGGTTTCCAGGTAATCTTTGAACTTAACGGAAGTAAATAGACTCATGGAATGTACATACCTCTGAAGGCTCAAAATGATGCTGTTTTGTGGGGACTGGGATGCTGGTAACAAAAGCAAAAGCAAGCACAAGAATGAAGGTGATCATATCTGGATTCATGTTGATGTAATTATGGATGATCGCGGAATGAAATGACTAAGGAGAAGATGAAGGAGAAGATACAACTCTTGGTTTAGGTGTTGTATTAATGTGTTGGAAATGTATGCCCCCTTTAATAGAGGTAAACGATGTGAGTCGTTGACTTGTCTTACCGTGAGTCATTGTTCCGCGGTGTTTTAGACACCGTGTTTTCTGGCGCGCTTGTTGTTGTCCAAATAGCCGCGCTGATTTGGCTGTGTTTTCTGCCGCGCTTGTTGTTGTCCAAATAGGAGCGCTGATTTGGACACTGTGTTTTCAGTCGCGCTTGATGTTGCCAAATAGCTGCGCTGATTTGGTTCATGTTTTCCAAATAGGCGCGCTGATTTGGACACTGCTTTCAGTCGCGCTGGATGTTGCCAAATAGCTGCGCTGATTTGGACACTGCGTTTTCAGTCGCGCTTGTTGTTGTCCAAATAGGCGCGCTGATTTGGCTTGTTGTTGTCCAAATAGGCGCGCTGATTTGGACACTGCGTTTTCAGTTGCGCTTGTTGTTGTCCAAATAGGCGCACTGATTTGGACACTGCGTTTTCAGTCGCGTGTTGTCCAAATAGGCGCGCTGATTTGGACACTGCGTTTTCAGTCGCGCTTGATGCTGTCCCAATATCCACTCGACCACGGAAGTCCTCGTCTAGATTCATTTGGTCTCCAAGTAGCAAACAAAAAATTTTATATTTTTTAATCTACTGAGCTAGAAAAGAGAGAAAAATATTTTGGCTCGCTTTCACACGAGGTAATCATGATATCACAAATGTTTTCATACTTAATTTGTATATTAACTTAATATTATTTTTTATAAAAAGTATATTACATATATCTTATTTTGATGAGGTTGACCATTTCAAAATTTTTATGTTAATCGTACTATTTTTATGCTAACCGAACAGACTCTAAGTTTTTATATGATTTGATTTTTTTAGATTGTTGGATAAGTATAAAAAGGGGATTGTGATCCGATCGTTTTTATTTTGGGCTAAATGATGAGTACAAGTGTGAGGAAGTGCATATCCATATATACTCAATCATTTCACGAATGCCTTTGTTAAATTATAAAATAATATTATTTTATAATATTATAAATAACTAGCCAAAACACCATTTTGACTAGCCAAAATACCATATGGCGTGCAACATATAATAATTAATACTAGATAATTAAATATTAAATGCATACAGATAGAAGTAGTAATACAATATTAAGAGGGTTGGAAAAAATAAAAATAGTAAATTAAACTAAAGTTGTATGAGAGCATGAATTGATGATATTTTGTTTTAAATTAAATAAAAAAAGAATGAATGGATCTAAAAATAGAATGAATGGACCTAGTTATATTAGGTCATGATTTTCCAATATCTATTAGTGATAAAAGATGGAAGTGTAAGCCAAAGAGCCAAAAATAATAGGAGTATTTATAATTTTTTTAATAAGGTTGCAACTCTATAAATGAATTGCAACCTCTTTAAATAGTCAAAGCATTTTTTGAAGAATCACAACCTAGAATGAAGTATAATTCATAAAAACAAGCCAATAGCCAATGGTTGATTCTTCTCTGCACACCCACTAGTTCTATAAAAACTCCCTTTCATTTCTCTTTATAGAGAGATATACTCATTTAAGAGGAAGGGAGCAAGAACTATTTATATATAAAATTTATTCTAAAAATAAAAGTAATGAAGACCTTTTTTATTTAAACAAAAATAGACAATATATGTATAAAAACATTAAAAGTAATTTTAATTTTATGTTGAAAATAAGTAAAAACTTTAATTGTGCAGGCATTGATAAGTAAAAATTTTAATTTAAGTGTGACCCTCTAAGATATAACAAGGGCAACACCTCCATCCCCTCTTGCTATGCTAGTGTATGATCAAGTTCTTATAATTAGTTGAATTTTTGAGTTGTGTAATTTATTTATAATGTAAAATATTTTACTAAAAAATCAATTAGGTCGTGATTCCTTCATCCACATACCTCACAGGTCATATTTAATTACATTCACATGCATTCTTCAAATGATAGGGCTTCATACCTAAACATTTGGTATTCCCATGAATCCTTATAGTGCTGTGAACAATAGACTCTTCTTATCCTATTTCAGAACCTAATACACATAGATGCGAAAATCAGTCGATTCCACTCAGAATCGGCCAATTTAATTCGGACTGGAAGGTTTTCGATTCAAAAAACGAGGCAAATCGGTCTACATACAAATCAGTTCGTGAATCAGCCGATTCTGGACGGCGGCGATAGGCGGGGCAGCGATGGCGAGGGAGGCGACTGGGCGACGGGGGGGACGGGCTGGGTGAGGGGACGGGCAGGACTAGGGGGTGACGGATTGGGCAGGGCGGCGGCGACGTGCACGGGGGGCAACCAGTCCAGTGCAGAAGGGGGTGGTGGGGTAGGGTGGGGGGCACAGAGGGGAGGACGGGGCGGGGTTGGCAGGGGAGGCGGGGTGGGGAGGCTGCAGGGAGAGGCGGGGCGGGCCAGTAGCAAGGGGGAACAGAGTGGGCTGGCAGGGGCAGGTGGGGTGGCAGCTGTGGGGAAGGAATGGTGGCGGGTAGGGGAGAGAATCGGGAAAGAAATAGTCGGCGGTATTCTCGTAATTAAAAGTTGGCTCAAAACCGACTCAAGTTAAAAATAATAACTAACTCCAAATAATTAAAAAAAATCCAAAAAAATATGAAAAATACTATAAAATATAATACACACTATAATATCAAAATGACATGTTCTCTAACTAATAACCTACCGATTTTAACCGATTCAAGTGAACTGATTCCTGTCCAATTTTTGGCGATGTCTGATTCAATGACTCCCTTCTAGTCCGATTCTGATTTTTACAACTATCCTAATACACAATTAAATATGACTTGTGAAGTATGTGGAATACAGAATTATATAAATTTATTATAGAAAAATTAATAATTATTTTTTAATATAAAAGTAATGAAGACTTTTTTATTTTAACAAAAATACACAATATATGTATAAAAATATTAAATGTAGTTTTAATTTTATGTTAAAAATAAGTAAAAACTTTAATTGAGTAGGCATTGATAAGTAAAAATTTTAATTTAATTTAAATGTAACCCTCTGAGATACAACAAGGGCAACACCTCCCTCCCCCTTTCTAATAAGTTGGAATTTTTAAGAATGCTAGTGTAGGATCAAGTTTTATAATTAGTTGAATCTTTGAGTTATGTAATCTATTTATAATGTAAAACATTTTATTAAAAAATTAATTAGGTGGTGATTCCTTATTCCGCATACCTTACAAGTCATATTTAATTACATTCCTATGCATTTTTCAAGTATGAGGGCTTCATACCCAAACACTTAATCTTTCCAGGAATCTTTATAGTGGTGTGGACCGTAGGCTCTTTTAATTTTATTTCGAAAGAAACCCAATACACAGCTACAACTAAATATATTTAGTATACCTTCTTTGTTGAGGCCAATCCTTCTCTAAGCCCTGGAATTGATGATTGGAGCATGTCTAAGGTATACTAAATATGTTTGGTTGTATATGTGCATTAGGTTCTGCAATATGAATAGAGGGGCTCATGGTTCACATTACTATAAGGATTCATGGGAAGACCAAGTGTTTGGGTATGAAGCCCTTACACTTGAAGAATGCATGAGAACGTAATTAAATATGACTTGTGAAGTATGTGGAACAGGGAATTACGACCTAATTAATTTTTTAGTAAAATGTTTTGCATTGTAAATAAATTACATAACTCAAAGATTCAACTACTTATATAAGAACTTGATAATACACTAGCATTCTAAAAATTCTAACTTATTAGCCAGGGAGGGAGGTGTTGCCCTTATTGTATCTCGAAGGGTCACACTCATACGTAAAATTCACTTTCTTAACTATTGGGGAGTTGTTGCCTTTATTATAGCTCGGAGTGCATATAGTAGGAGCACACCCATTGAAACGGTATCCCCATCATAAGGTATAGTAAAAGAAAAAACGGGGAATCAAACTGATCCCAAAACGAAACTGATCCAAAAATTTAATAATTTGGTTCATTTGGAACCAAAATTTCAAATTTGATAAAAACTTTTGATTAAGAGAAATTTATTGGTAAAATTAAATTTAGCCTGTATAAATTCAAAAATTAATGACAAATAATTTAACAAACTTGATAATTCTTATAAAACATAAGCATAAATATTTTTATTCAACATATATATATTTATGTTTCTGCTCATTTCGAACTGAGCTTAACTATTAAACACCTTGTCCAAACCACAATAAGCCTGAACTTGGGCAGAACCTAAAAAGTTTATTCAGTTGAAACAAGTTTCCTTATAGATAATTAGCAAGTTCGTTGGATTATAAGGAGAATAACAAAGATAGCGGCCAAGGCCATGAAGAGTATGGCTACTCCAGTTATGATTTTAATTTTTCTTGCCAATTCAGGTCTATCTGTAGAAAAGATGCCCACTTTAAAAAGTGGGTGAACCAGAAGGGCTCCCAAAAGGAAAGAGAAAAGCATAGAGAGCAAGGAAGCCACCAGCAAGAATCTATCAAAGACAATTGTCCCCGCTGACGGTTAGAGCTGCTTACTATTACTATAATCCCCGCAACGGGGACTCCCGTTTCCACATTCCAAATTTCGATCCGAACTTGAGCACTGCAGCATGAGTTCCAGTAGACTCATCGAATGTACATACCTCTGAAGGCTCAAAATGATGCTGTTTTGTAGGGAGTGGGATGCTGGGAGCAAAAGCAAAAGCAAGCATAAGAATGAAGGTGATCATATCTGGATTCATGTTGATGTAATTATGGATTATCCATGTTTCAAGGAATGAAATGACGAGGAGAAGATGAAGAAGAACATACACTAGTCGTGCATATGTCATGCATGTAGGCAAAATTGTAACTACACTAGTCGTCGTACCGGGCCATGATGCTTTAATCATCCGTTTGACCATCAAAGTCATCGTATAGGTTTAATCATGATTATCTTGTGTAACCCGTTGATATGGTCTCCGATAAGCAAACAAAAAAATTCATATTTTTTTATCTAATTAGATCGGAAAGAGGGGAAAATATTTTGGCTCATTTAAGAGTATATAAGTGGGTCACATCAAGTAATCATGATTATCACAATTATATTCATACTGAATTTGTATACAAAATAATTAACTTAATATTATTTTTTATAAGAAAATATATTAAATATATCTATTTTTGGTGAGGTTGACCATTTTAAAATTTTTATGTTATTTATGCTATTTTCATGCTAACCAAACAAACTCTAAGACTTTCTATGATTTGATTTTTTTATTTAATTTTTTTTGTAGATTGTTGGATAAGTTTAAAGCATAGTTGAAGAAATCGGAATCGGAATCACAATCGGTCTTTGAGGGAGTCATTAAATCGGATAGAATCGGTCTAAATCAGTCAAGAATTGGTTTAGTTGAATCGGTCCAAATCGATAATATACAATAATTTGACAACTCATAACATAAATATATAAAAGTTAGGTATTTATGTCATTTTGATATTATTGTGTGTATTATATTTTATGATATTTTTCATATATTTTTGGATTTTTTTGAATTATTTGGAATTAGTTATTATTTTTTACTCAAGTTAGAGTCGAGTCAACTTTTAATTATAAGAATGCCACTGACTATATTTATTTCCCCATTCACTCCCCCGATGCGCCCTGCTCCTTCACCCCCACTGCCGCTGCCCCGCCCCGCCCCGCCTTCGGGAGCCCTATCCAGTCCCACGCATCCAGCGCCCCTGCCCTACTCTGCCACGCATCCAGTGCCCCGCCACCCCCTTCCCTCTAATCCCCGACCGTCCCCCGCCCACCTCCTCGTCCCCCCCCCCCACTGCTCCCCCAGCGCCCCAGCGTTGCCCAATCAGCACATCCCTAGCCCTTCCGTCTCCGCACAAGCCGCCCCACCCTCCACGGTCGTTGCCCCCCACCCCTTGTCGCCCCATTGCTCGCCCTCGCCGCCTCGTCCTCCCCCGCCCCGTCCCCAGCCGCCGTTCAGAATCGACCGATTCTGAAATCGGCTCGAATCGGCTGATTCATGGACTGATTCTTCTTAAAGCCGATTTACCTGTTAAATAGGATCGGAAACCTTTCGATTCGATTTAAATCGGCCGATTCCAAGTGAAATCGGCTTATTTCTTCATCTATGGTTTAAAGAGGGATTGCGATACAGTCATTTTAATTTTACGCTAATAGATGAGTACAAGTGTGAGGAGGTGAATATCTATATATACTCAATAATTTCACGAGTATATTATCTACCTTTGTTAAATTTTAAAATAATATTATTTTATAATATTATAAATAACTAGCCAAAACACCATTTTAACTTGCCAAAATTACCATATGACATGAAACGTATAATAATTAATACTAGATAAATAAATATTAAATGCATACATATAGAAATAATAATATAGTGTATGATTTTCAAGAATTTTCAAGAATGATAGTGTATGATTAATTAGTTCAATCTTTAAGTTATGTAATTTATTTATAATGCAAAAAATTTTACTAAAAGATCAATTATGTCGTGATTCCCTGTTCCACATATCTAACAAGTCATATTTAATTACATTCTCATGTATCCTTCAAGTGTCAAGGTTTTATACCAAAACATTTGGTCTTCCCATAAATCCTTATAGTGGTGTGAACTGTGGACTCTTCTAATCCTATTTTAAAACCCAAATCACAACCAAATATATTTAGCATACCTTGACATACTCCAATCATCAATTCCATGACGTAGAGACTTATACACAACCCTACTGACAACTGTTAATTATTTTAAAAAATCAAATGAGTTTACATCTCAAATGAATGTTCGCAACCAAATATAAAATAAATTTACATCTCAAATCTAATCTCTAATGATTTTTTTAAAAAATACTGTAATTATTTCTTGGCCTAAACGAGTTGTGTACTCATAAGAAGCTCATCCCGATTTGTTATAAAAGTAATTTTCCTATGCTCATCATTCTTAACGAAGTCATTAGTCTGTAAATTTTATGAGTGTATTTGAGCCGAGTAAATTTAAACGCCCATTCATTCATGTTTAGTTTGTTTCTTAACATTACTTAGGTCCGGTTTATGTGGTTCTCCTTTGTTGAGGTCAATTAATTATTGCATTTATTAAATTGTGTCTATAATAATAAATATATAAAAATGCCCTTATTAGAATTTTCGTGAATTCAAGTATTGTCTATTTGCTAAGTAGGTCGCTTGCTGTTGATATCTGATAAAGCAAATCTTAAGTGTTTAATTATCTGGTCTATTTAAAAGGGGTACTCTATTTTTCAAGTCTATTTCATAATTTGTGGAATCATTAATTATATATTATATATTTATTAAATGTATAAATTATTATTATTATTATTATTATTATTATTATGAGTTCTAAGACAATCCGATATGGATTAGTTTAGAGTAAAGTTTGATTAGCCTTTTACTTAAAAATAAGATTGAAATTAAAACCCAACGTAAAATCAAATTGAAGTGCGGGAACGATTTCGATATGTGGCTGAAAGTCTGAAACACCAGTCGCAGCAGAGGCACTCTGTTTTCTGTTTTGACTAATATTTTAAATGTTTCCTATGTCTACAAGAAATGAATTATCTGCAAATGGAGTTTCTGCTAGGGTGGAAGAAAAACAATTCGGACGTGACATTATTGTAGAGCTAAATAAACATTTGGATTGAATGCATTGACCATGGAATCCTGCCAATGCCGGAGACTTCATAAATGAGCCTCAAAAACAGTGAACTCAATTGGACACTTCCATCAAATTGGGCTTACAGCGGCAATCCGATAGTCCGAAATCCCTGAGATGCATCTAAAAGATTCAACTAATTATAAGAATTTGATCATACACTAGCATTCTTAAAAATTCTAACTTATTAGCAAGAGGGGAGGGAGGTGCTGCCCTTATTGTATCTCGAAGGGTCACACTCATACATAAAATTCACTTTCTTAACTGTTGGGGAGTTGTTACCTTTATTATATCACGGAATGCACATAGTAGGAGTACACCCATTGAAACAGTATCCCCATCATAAGGTATAGTAAACAAAGTAGGAATCAAACCGATCCCAAAACGAAACTGATCCAAAAAATTTAATAATTTGGTTCATTTGGAAACAAAATTTCAAATTTAATAAAAACTTTTGATTAAGAGAAATTTATTGGTAAAATTAAATTTAGCCTGTATAAATTCAAAAATTAATGACAAATAATTTAACAAACTTGATAATTCTTATAAAACATAAACATAAAATATTTTCATTCAACAAATATATATTTATGTTTCTACTCGTTTCGAAATGAGCTTAACTATTAAACACCTTGTCCAAACCACAATAAGCCTGAACTTGGGCAAAACCTAAAAAGTGTATTCAGTTGAAACAAGTTTCCTCGTAGATAATCAGTAAGTTTGTCGGATTATAAGCGGAATAACGCAGGCGACGACCAAGGCCATGAAGAGTATGGCTACTCCAGTCATGATTTTAATCTTTCTTGCCGACTCAGGTGTATCTGCTGAAAGGATGCCCACGTTAAAAAGTGGGTGAACCAGAAGGGCTCCCCCAGAAAGGAAAGAGAAAGCATAGAGAGCAAGGAAGCCACAAGCAAGAGTCTATCAAAGACACTTGTCCCCTGCTGACGGTTAGAGCTGCTTAGTATGGCTATAATCCCTGCAATGGAGACTCCCGTTGCCCACATTCCAATTTTCGATCCGAACTTGAGCACTGCAGCATGAGTTGCAGGTGACTCTACTTCCGCTCTTGTTACAGTTGCCACCTCAATCCTCAGCCTTCCACTAGATTCTTCAATCTGCTCTGAGTTCTACAAATAAACCAATGATTGAGGTGCATAATATAGAGTTTTTGTATTGGAATGGCTTTAAGCTTTGCTATACCTCTGTTTCATGGGCCCCATCCTGAAATTCTTCTTGGGGTGCTGTTGCCTGTTCTCCTCCAGCTTCAATGCCATCTTCATTCACCTGTAATTATTTTTATGAAACACTCTTGGGTTTCCAGGTAATCTTTGAACTTAACGGAAGTAAATAGACTCATGGAATGTACATACCTCTGAAGGCTCAAAATGATGCTGTTTTGTGGGGACTGGGATGCTGGTAACAAAAGCAAAAGCAAGCACAAGAATGAAGGTGATCATATCTGGATTCATGTTGATGTAATTATGGATGATCGCGGAATGAAATGACTAAGGAGAAGATGAAGGAGAAGATACAACTCTTGGTTTAGGTGTTGTATTAATGTGTTGGAAATGTATGCCCCCTTTAATAGAGGATCGACTTAAACGATGTGGGTCGGCCAAGATTTCACATTAGACGCAAAGCGTGCACTTGCTAATGAGATGTCAATGCCAATAGCTTGGGAAACTTCCTAGCACAAAATTAAGGGAGCCATTGAAAGGTGAGTAAAAGTCTCGCAGAGGTACTCTGAGGGAGCCATCTGAAAGGTGACTAAAAGTCTGAGACACCATACTCAGTCCGCTTTTTTGTTCATGTACTCTAGCTTCACTAATGAGAATGAAATGAGATGTCAATGCCAAGAGCTTGGGAAACTTCCTGGCACATAATTAAGGGAGCCATTGAAAGGTGGCTGAAAGTCTGAAACACCAGTCGCAGCAGAGGCACTCTGTTTTCTGTTTTGAAAGGTGACTAAAAGTCTGAGATAACCATACTCACTCCGCTTTTTTGTTCATGTACTCTAGCTTCGCTAATGAGAATGAAATGAGATGTCAATGCCAAGAGCTTGGGAAACTTCCTGGCACCTAATTAAGGGAGCCATTGAAAGGTGGCTGAAAGTCTGAAACACCAGTCGCAGCGGAGGCACTCTGTCTTCTGTTTTGACCAGGGAGAAGAAGAATGCTCATAGACTCGGGGGGTTGCCGCAGGCGGATACGCAAAACGTGCACTTGCGACGTTGTCACAGAAGGGCCCCGTGGGGCCGTGATGCGGCAGACCATGGAAGCTATCGTCTGCCATCCGGTTGCCGGAGATTATCAATAATAAATAAAGTGATGCGGCTGTGTTTTACCAATTCCACATCTTTGGAGTTAAATAGCTTTCTACAATAATTAAAAAGTGGCCACTCGAAGAAAGAGAATTTCCTAAATACCGCATATGCAACAAAAATATTTACAGGTGATGAAGCACACCGTGGGCTAAAGAAAATAGATTTAAGCTCCGTTGGTTACCGTCAAAAAATATAAATTACATGAAAATTTAAATACTTAATTTACTAAAATTATTAAATATATAATATATTCTAAAAAATAACTAACTTAATATTATTTTTTATAACCAAACGGGCCCTAACTTTTTATATGATTTGATTTTTTTTATTTATTTTTTGGTAGATTGTTGGATAAGTGTAAAGAGGGGATTGCAATTAAGTCCTTTCAATGGCACATAATTAAGGGAGCCATTGAAAGGTGACTAAAAGTCTGAGACACCATACTTGTTGGGAAATAGACGCTGCAACGGAAACAACCCAGAAAATATTTCCCCTCAAGATGAAATGAAAACAAACATAAAATGGATAGGAGACACCAACAAAAAAAATGGAAGGAAACTTTTCTCCCAATTTAGGGAAAAGAAAACCAACCTACTCTATCAACTTTGATTAAGAAAACTCTTACAATCAAGTATCGAAGAATAAAAACTCTCCTAACCCAATCAGACCAATAACAAGATCTGAAAATACAATTCTTGAGATTACAATATATGAGAAATTGAGAAACCTAACATACATCCTCAAAAGAAAATTGGATCAAAATCACACCTGGATAACGACCCCTACTTCAACTTGAGATGATGTAAACTTCTCAAACTCTCCCTATATGAACCAAATGTGCTCAAAAGCTCTCAAGAGGATGTTATTTCTAACATCAGAATTCTTGTTTATATGAGAAGATTATGAATAGAATTCTAAAGGCCAACTCATTACACTTCTATCGCAAAGGACGAAATCACACATCGGAATACCAAATGCCAACTATTAGTGCGATAACCAAAAAACCAAAAACTGGTATTGAGTTTTTCAATGTGAATGAGTGAGGGAAACTCAACAATACTCACTCCGCTTTTTGTTCATGTACTCTAGCTTCGCTAATGAGAATGAAATGAGATAGTAAATGCCAAGAGCTTGGGAAACTTCCTGGCACATAATTAAGGGAGCCATTGAAAGGTGGCAGAAAGTCTGAAACACCAGTCGCAGCAGAGGCACTCTGTTTTCTGTTTTGAAAGGTGACTAAAAGTCTGAGATACCATACTCACTCCGCTTTTTTGTTCATGTACTCTAGCTTCGCTAATGAGAATGAAATAAGATGTCAATGCCAAGAGCTTGGGAAACTTCCTGGCACCTAATTAAGGGAGCCATTGAAAGGTGGCTGAAAGTCTGAAACACCAGTCGCAGCAGAGGCACTCTGTCTTCTGTTTTGACCAGGGAGAAGAATAATGCTCATAGACTCGGGGGGGGGGGGGTTCGTTGCCGCAGGCGTATAAGCAAAACGTGCACTTGCGACTTTGTCACAGAAGGGCCCCGTGGGGCCGTGATGCGGCAGACCATGGAAGCTATCGTGTGGCACATTTGGATTGAATGGATCGACCATGGAATCCCGCCAACGATGAAGACATCACAAATGAACCTCCAAAACTCTGAACTCAATAGGACGAAGATTTAAAACTCACGTGGAGCCCTACCGGAGCAATCCAATAATCCGAAATCCCTAAGACGCATATAAAAGATTCTAACTAATTATAAAAACTTGATCATACAGTAATGAAGAGATACACCCACTAGTTCTATAAAAACACCCTTTCATTTCCCTTTATAAGGAGATACACCCACTTAAGAAGAGGGGAGTAGAAACTCTTAATATATAAAATTTAGTTTAAAAAATTATTATTTATTTTTTTAAACAAAAGTAATGAATAACTATTTCATTTTAACAAAATTAGACAATATATGTATACAAATATTAAAAGTAATTTTAATTTTTCTGGTTAAAATAAGTGAAAACTTTAATTAAGTAGGCATTGATAAGAAAAAATTTTAATTTAAGTGTGACCCTCCAAGAAACAACAAGGGCAATACCTCTCTCCTCTTGCTAATAAGTTAGAATTTTAAAGAATGCTAGCGTATGATTAAGTTTTATAATTAGTTGAATTTTTGAGTTATGTGATTTATTTATAATGCAAAACAATTTACTAAAAAATTAATTAAGTTGTGATTCTCTATTCCACATACCTAACAAGTCGTATTAAATTATATTATCATGCATTCTTCAAGTGTTAGGTCTTTTCGTGAATATTTTTAGTGGTGTGAACCATGAACTTTCTAATCCTATTTCATAACCTAATGCACAAGTTGCAACCAAATATATTTAGCATGCTTTGATATACTCCAATCATCAATTCCATGACTTAGAGACTTACACACAACCCTATAGACAACGGTTAATTTTTTTAAAAATAACCAATGAATTTACATCTCTAATGAATTTTTACAACCAAATATTAAAAAAAAATTTACATCTCAAATTTAAAACTCTAATGAATTAAAAAAAATACTGTAATTTATTTCATAGCCTAAATGGGTTGTGTGCTTGTAAGAAGCTCATTCTGATTTGTTACAAAAGTAATTTTCCCATGCTAATCATTCTTAACAAAGTCATTAGTCTATACAATTTTATGAGTGTATTTGAGCCGAGTAAATTTAAATGCATATTCATTCATGTTTAGTTTGTTTCTAAACATTACTTAGGTCCTGTTTATGTGGTTCTCCTTTGTTGAGGCCAATTAATTACTATATCCGTTAAATTGTGTCTATAATAATAATATATATATATATACCCTTATTAGAAGTTTTGCATTCATGGTTGATGTTTGATAAGGCAAATCTTAGAAGTGTTTAATTGTCTCGTCTGTTAAAAAGGGGTTCTCTTTTTTTCAAGTCTAATTCATAATTTATAGAATTATTAATTATATATTATATATTTATTAAAGGTATAAAATATTATTATTATTATTATGATTATGAGTTCTATGACAATCCGATATGAATTAGTTTAAAGTAAAGTTTGATTAGCCTTTCACTTAAAAATAAGATTGAAATTAAATCCAAACGTAGAATCAGACTGAAGCGCGGGAATGATTTCGGACTGCCGCCGCCTTCGCCGTCTCTGGTGATTAGCCTAATTCTCCACCGTCGACCTCGCCGGTAGCAACCGATGGAGGTGGCGCAAGTCGCCCATAGCTTCTTGTCCCTACTCCGCGATCTCCTCCCCGGCGATCCCTACGTCCCACCCAAGCCGTGAGAGTCGGTCGGCTCCGAGGCGCCGACGCCAGCAATGGATTATTTTATTTTTTAACACAGTTCTCAACATTCTTTTACGGGCAGGATTGTTTGACCAGGCGTTAACACAGTTCTCTATCTTTTAACACAGTTCTCAACATATCCGCCCGACATATATCATCACAGGAATTTTCCTCAAAGAGGCGTCTGCGTGTGTGCGCTTTGTCCCCGTATCTACTCGTGTACTCTAGCTTCGCTAATGAGATAGGGGAAAGCTAATCAATGAAATCAGACGTCAATGCCAAGAGCTTGGGAAACTTCCTGGCACGAGCCATTGAAAGGTGATTAAAGGTCTGAGACACCCACTCCGCTTTGAACAAAGGGAGAAGAATAGGGCTGTGACTCGGGGTTCTTTTCCGCAGGCGGATACGCAGAC
The DNA here is from genome assembly GCA_033002965.1 of Piper betle. Lineage (NCBI taxonomy): Eukaryota > Viridiplantae > Streptophyta > Magnoliopsida > Piperales > Piperaceae > Piper > Piper betle. Next base: position 42,729 of record JAURVB010005443.1, read on the forward strand.
TTTGTCACAGAAGTCGTCATGGGGCCCGGCGGGGCCGTGATGCGGCAGACCGTGAAGGCTATCGTCTGCCATCCGGTTGCCGGAGATTACCAATAATAAATAAAGTGATGCGGGTGTGTTTTACCAATTCCACATCTTTGGAGTTAAATAGCTTTCTACAATAATTAAAAAGTGGCCACTCGAAGAAGAGAATTTCCTAAATACCTCATATGCAACAGAAATATTTACAAGTGATACAGCACACCGTGGGCTAAAGAAAATAGATTTAAGCTCCGTTGGTTACCCTCAAAAAAATATAAATTATATGAAAATTTAAATACTTAATTTACTAAAACTATTAAATATATAATATATTCTAAAAAAAATAACTAACTTAATATTATTTTTTTATAACCAAACGGGCCCTAACTTTTTATATGATTTGATTTTTTTATTTAATTTTTGGTAGATCGTTGGATAAGTTTAAAGAGGGGATTGTGATCCGGTAGTTTTATTTTGGGCTAAACGATGAGGACAAGTGCGAGGAAGTGCACATCCATAAATACTCAATCATTTCATAGAGTATATTACTTTGTTAAATTATAAAATAATATTATTTTATTATATTATAAATAACTAGCCAAAACACCATTTTAACTAGCCAATATACCATATGACATGCAACATATAATAATTAATACTAGATAATTAAATATTAAATGCATACATATAGAAATAGTAATACAGTAATAAGAGGGTTTGAAAAAATAAAAATAGTAAATTAAACTAAAGTTGTATGAGTGCATGAATTGATGATATTTTGTTTTCAATTAAATAAAAAAATAATGAATGGATCTAAAAGATAGAATGAATGGACCTAAATATACTAGGTCACGATTTTCCAATATATATTAGTGATAAAAGATGGAACTTTAAGCCAAATAACCAAAAATAATAGGAGTATTTATAAAAAATTTTAATAAGGTTGCAACACTATAAAAGAATTGCATCCTTTTAAATAGTCAAAGTATTTTTGAAGAGTCACAACCTATAATGAAATATAATTCATAAAAACAAGCCAATGGTCAATGGTTGATTCTTCTATGCACACCCACTCATTTTATAAAAACTCCCATTTCATTTGTCTTTATTAAGAGATACGCTCACTTAAGAGGAAGGGAGTAGAAACTCTTTATATATAAAATTTATTTTAAAAAATTACTCATTATTTAAAAAAATAAAAGTAATGAAAATCTTTTTGATTTTAACAAAAATAGACAATATATGTATACAAATATTAAAAGTAATTTTAATTTTTTATGTTAAAAACAAGTGAAATTTTAACTGAGTAGGCATTGATAAGTAAAAATTTTAATTTGAGTGTGACCCTCCAAGATACAACAAGGGCAATACCTCCTCCCCTCTCTGCTAATAAGTTAGAAATTTCAAGAATGCTAGTGTATGATCAAGTTTTATAATTAGCTGAATCTTTGAGTTATGTAATTTATTTATAATGCAAAATATTTTACTAAAAAAATAATTAGGTCGTGATTCCCTATTCCACATACCGAACAAGTCATATTAAATTATATTCTCATGCATTCTTAAAGGGTTAGGACTTCATGCTCAAATATTTGATCTTCTTATGAATCTTTATAATGGTGTGAACCACGAGCTCTTCTAATCCTATTTCAAAACCCAATACACAAGTTGTAACTAAATATATTTAGCATGCTTTGACATACTCCGATCATCAATTTCATGACTTAGAGGCTTGCACACAACCTTGTTAGTTTTTAAAAAATAACCAAATGAATTTACGTCTCTAATGAATTTTTACAACCAAATATAAAAAAAAATTACATCTCAAATTTAAACTCTAATGAATTTTAAAAAATATATTGTAATTTATTTCATGGCCTAAATGGGTTGAGTGCTTATAAGAAACTCATCCCAATTTGTTATAAAAGTAATTTTCCTATGCTCATCATTCTTAACGAAATCATTAGTCTCTACAATTTTATGAGTGTATTTGAGCCGAATAAATTTAAATGCTTATTCATTCATGTTTAGTTTGTTTCTAAACATTACTTAGGTCCAATAAATGTGGTTCTCCTTTGTTGAGGCCAATTAATTAGTATATCCGTTAAATTGTGTTTATAATAATAAATATATATATATATACTATTATATATATATCCTTATTAGAAGTTTTGTACTCATAGCTCGTGGTTGATATTTGATAAAGCAAATCTTAAAAGTGTTTAATTGTCTCATTTATTTAAAAGGGTTCTCTATTTTTCAAGTCTAATTCATAATTTATGGAATTATTAATTATATGTTATATATTTTTAAAGGTATAAAATATTGTTATTATTATGATTATGAGTTCTAAGACAATCCGATATGAATTAGTTTAAAGTAAAGTTTGATTAGCCTTTCACTTAAAAATAAGATTAGAGATTAAAACCAAACGTGGAAATCGGATTGAAGCACGGGGGCGTTAAATCATGACCTAAATATGCTGGGTCATAGGTTTTCCAATATCTATTGGTGACAAAAGATGGAGCTGTAAGCCAACGAGGCAAAAAATAATAGAAGTATTTATGATTTTTTTAATAAGGTTGCAACTCTATGGAAACAATTGCAACCTCTTTAAATAGTCAAAATATTTTTGAAGAGTTACAACCTCGGAATGAAATACAATCCATAGAAACGAGCCGATGGCCGATGGTTGATTCTTCTCACGCACACCTACTGGTTCTGTAAAAGTCCCTTTCATTTCCCTTTATAAAGAGATACACTCACTGGAGGAAGGAGTGGAAACTTGTTTATTATATAGGTTATTCTAAAAATTACTAATTGCTTTTTTTAAAATAAAAGTAACGAAGACCTTTTTTATTTTAACAAAATAGACAATATATGTATGCGAGATATTAAAAGTGGTTTTTAATTTTATGTTAAGTATATGTAAAAACTTTAATTGAGTGAGGCTCAAATTGATGAGTAAAATTTTTTAATTTAAGTGTGGACCCTATGAGATACAACAAGGGCTACACCTCCCTCCTCTTTCTAATAAGTTGGAATTTTCAAGAATGCTAGAGTATGATCAAGTTCTTATAATTAGTTGAATATTTGAGTTATATAATTTATTTAAAATGCTAAAAATATTTTACTAAAAATTCAATTAGGTCGTTGAGTTCTCTGTTCCAACATGCCTCACAGGATGTATTTAATGCCTCTAGGTCATATTTAATTACATTGTCGTGCATTCTTCAAGCATTGGGGCTTCATGTCCACATGGATATTCTCATGAGATCCTTATGGTGGTTAATGAATGGGTAGACTCTTTACAATCTTGTTCAGAATCCCAATACATAGCTGTGTTCAAATATTGTATGTGTGTGTGCTCCCATCATCAATTCAAGACTTAAAGAGCTTACCTGTGGGTAACTTTTAATTGTAAGTAACCAAATGATTTACGTCTCTATTAATTTTACAACCAAATAAAAAAATACATCTCAAATCTAATACTAATAGTTTTAATGCAACAATTGTTCATGGCCTAGCGTGTTTTGGTAGCTTATAAGGAATCATCGATTTGTTATAAAACCTATGCTCATCATTTCTAACGGGGTCATTAGTTTGTAAAATTTTGTGAGTGTATTTTGAACCAGTTAAATTCTAATGAATTTTTCTACTTTCTATTGCTGCTGTGAAATTTCGCTTCTACAACTCCGAATTTGTGCATGGTTGCCTATCTAATATAGTCCTATTTTTTGGATTTGTTTTGTTTAATATTTAGGAAACTGAGTTGGTGAGATTGGTGTTGAACGCATTGCAAGGAGTGAAATCTGCCGTGGATGCTATTGAGAAGCTCTCTTCTTTGTTTCTGCTTATTCCATCTGACAGAACTTTCCACGGAATTCCTAGTGTGTGGCCCCGCTCATTGAGCACAAATGTTTTGGGGAGAATTCTACAGTCAGTGGGGCAGTCAGGTGCTGCGGTTTGCTTTCTTCGAAATTTTGTGGATTATTTTATTAATCCCAATTCTGCTAAAGTTGGAGGAGCTGCTGGGGAGGCAAACACTGGCCGACCTCAGGAAAGTCTTGTTAATCAGGCTTTTGCTGTTGCTGTGAGAAAGATTTTGGAGGAGTATATATGTGCATTGAATGTGCTTTATGCGTCTGCAAAACTGAGACGTTCTGCAAAGAGTGTTGACAGCTTTGTAGATGATTCTTTCAGAAATGGGTGTCTCACTAGTATTGCGCATTCCGATATCACGGTACTTGAGGTTCATCTGCATACAAAGGAGCTAATGACTCACATAGAGTCCCTTGCTAATATATGCTTATTTGGGAGCCAAGAATTGAATTCTTCTAGTGAGGCTTTGGTGCACAGAATTAGCTTCCATTCATATATCATCCCTTCTGGTGCTGATTTACTTACCTACCTGTATGTGCTTCTGCGGGTATGACAATGACAATTCTTTTGCATGCTTCTAGTGGTCAGTGTTCTGAGTTTGTGTGGGATTGACACTTATAGGATTTTTAGATAGTCTCGATCATTAGAGATATGTTCGTCTACATGTCTCCTTGTTGTAGGGCTTAATGTATGAATTGTTTGTGCCACAAGTTCTTCTGTATGCCAGTGACTTATTCTTTTCCTGTCTCTATCTCAGTTATCTAACTTTCCTGTCATATTAATCTGCAAAATACGCTTTTACTATTTCCTGATAATTACTAATTTATAGACGTGAAATGATGTTATACCTTGAATCAATTGTTTTCATGCTGCTTTAAATGATTTTCAATTGCACTATGGATCTGAGGTTTATTTTCAAGAAAAAAGCTAAAACACTCATGGAATAATGAGGAAACTGTAGTTTATATGGTAAACAATATCTCATTATGCCATATATATATATATATATATATATATATATATATATATATATATATATATATTTCATACAAATCTTCTTCTTCCACATTATCTCACGAAAATGTTTGATTGATTTTTTTGTTTTCTAATATCAAGTCTCGAGCTTTCTTTCTTTCTTTCTTCTTTTTAATAATGTTATTTCACCACCTGTGCGGAGTAAATAGTTTATTTTGTCTTCCAGACCTTGTATCCTTCACTTCTTTCTGAGGGTTCTCCAAAATGACTATGAGAATTGTTGTAAAATGTGTACTTATGATTTTCTTTTAGGATTCTGATCCAGTTCACCGTCCTCTTCTGGAATTCCTTTTTGTTCAATCATGTGAACCATACTGTGGTTTTATCAAGTCATGGATATACAGAGCAAATGTAAATGATCCTTATCAAGAATAATTTGTTACAAAGTATCTGGAGGATTCAGTACCGTGGATGCATCTCAAAAACAAAAATAATTTCAACCCTCAATTTGAGATTCTTAAGGTAATTAAAATGTTAAAACTGGATACTTGGATGGAGGTTTGAATATTAACAACCAGTTTTAATGTTTCAGTTGATTGTGTCCAGGAGCAAGCAATTGCATTTCCTTGTTTTCTTGAAGATGTTCGCAAACCTCTCTTCCATACTGGTTTGCAGCTTCAGGTGCTTATAAAGATGCTGGATATATGCAAATGGAATATCAACAATACTAGTGACTGCCTAAATTCATTTTCGTCACCTCTAGAGTCAGAGGAGGTTCTACCTTATATGTGTGACTATTTTAGTTGGGACAAACCTTGTTCTTCTGTTGATGAACAATATCTGTCAGATGGGGATTTAGAATATCCCCACAAGGACCCAGATAAGAAAACTAATACTCTATGTTATTTTTCTCTGTTTTGTTGTTTTTTTGTGATTCTAAGAAATTTTAACCATTGTTTAATTTATTGACATATATTTTATATTGTATTTGATTGTGCAGAGATTCTGAATTCAAAGGTCATTGATGTGTCTACTGCATCAGAAAGCTTTACTTTTGATACTGAAGATGAACATTCTTCGGAGTGTTCATCTTTGAGCAGTTTTGATGATTCAAGTGATTCATAAGGCTTTGTTGACTCGTCTGTTTTAGGAACTGCATCTGAGCTTCTTTAAAATTTGATGATTAAACCACAAGTGGAGGCTTTGAGAAGTGACCCTGTGGAAATGAATTTGTTAAGAGATTTGGATAACTCTAGCCCATCGCAACTTCTTGTAAATAGGGAGTCCAGATTTTGTGCACTGCTGGATAAGCGTTTTACAGGGATTGATGAGGCTGTTACTTCTCCGTGTCTATCTCATCTGGATGCTGATGAAGATGATTTGAGTGTTAAACGAAATGTAATTGATGAGAGTTTGTTTAATGAAAATGCATTTGCTTCAATGGGAGAATTTATGCCCTTCACTGATACGTCTAAATTTAATGAGTGGAATTTTGACGGTAAGAATGGGAAGTTTGTTGAATTCTTGAATGATTCTCAGCTTTGCTGCCATCTCCTTAATGTAAATCCCATGTTGACTAAGAAAGCTAGATTTTACCTGACAACCAGCTCTGTTGATAAAGGTTTCACAGACTACAGGCAGTCTATGTTTCCATATTTTGATTTTTCTTCTGTTCAAGATCCACGCAAGGCATATGGAGATAACTTCAAGGGGTGCTCGTACGATGAGTTACTAGCAGATGCTCACGTTCCTTCTACTGGGGAAGGCGGGGCATTATTAGTTAAGCCGCAAAAAAAGGAACTTGTCTCTCTGGTGAATGGTTTGAATGATATGCTTTTACAAGAAAAGCCAAGAGAAAGGGATAATGTCTATTCAAATCATAGTGTGAAAGAGCATGCTATTTCGTGCGGTCCAGTTCTTGGGGGAGTGAATGTATACTTAGCAAATTAACATGGAATTGATAGTAATCTTGAGGTCAATGACTCTTCTAACTTGGTTCTTGCTTCAAAAAGAATTGATTAGAAGAGCCAATGGTTCACACCACTATTAGGATTCGTGAAAAGGCCCTTGACAATTGAAGAATGCACGAGAATGTAATTAAATATGACTTGTGAGGTATGTGGAATAAGGAATTATGACCTAATTGATTTTTTAATAGAATGTTTTGCATTATAAATAAATTACATAACTCAAAAATTAAACTAATTATAAAAACTTGAATATACAGTAACATTCTTGAAAATTCTATCTTTTTAGCAAGAGGGGAGGGAGGTGTTGCCCTTGTTGTATTTCGGAGGGTCACACTCATACATAAAATTCACCTTCTTAACATCTTAGGGAGTTCTTGTCTCTATTGTAGCTCGTAGTACACATAGTAGGAGCACACCCGTTTAAACGGTATCCCCATCATAAGTTATAGTAAAAAAAGGGATGGGGGGCAAACTGATCCAAAAAATTTAATAATTTGGTTCATTTAGAACCAAAATTTCAAATCTGATAAAAACTTTAGATTAAGAGAAATTTATTGATAAAATTAAATTTAGCATGTAGAAATTCAAAAATTAATGACAAATAATTTAACTAACTATATAATTCTTATAAAACATGAACATAAATATTTTTATTCAACATATATATATATATATATATATATATATATATATTTGTTTATGCTCGTTTCGAACTGAGCCTAACTTTTAACCACCTTGTCCAAACCACAATGAATCTGAACTTAGGCAAAACATACAAAGTTCATTCAATTGAAACAAGTTTCCTTACAGATAATCAGCAAGTTCGTCAGAGTATAAGGGGAATAACGAAGGCAACGACCAAGGCCATGAAGAGTATGGCTACTCCAGTTATAAATTTAATCTTTCTCGCCGATTCAGGTTTATCTGCCGAAAAGATGCCCACGTTAAAAAGTAGGCGTACCATAAGGGCTCCCCCGAAAGGAAAGAGAAAAGCATAGAGAGCAAGGAAGCCACAAGCAAGAGTCTATCAAAGACACTTGTCCGCCACTGACAGTTAGAGCTGCTGAGTATGGCAATAATCCCTGCAATGGCGGTGGCCGCTGGAATCGATGGCGGTGACGCCCGCTCCGGCGGCGAACAGCATCTGGACAGCCTCAACGGCGTTGAGGGAGCCGCCGGATGCGGCGTAGTGGAGGGTCGTGCTGCCATCCGGGAAGCAGGACCGGTTGACGTCGACGGCGGGCCCAGCAGCCACAATCAGCCTCATCATGTCGAGGCTGCCGTAGATGGCGGTCACCATGAGCGGCGTCCACTGCTGAAGCACCATCGCCCTCACCTGGTCGCCGCCACGCCGGCAGCATACCCAAGATGACGGAGGGTTAGGGAGGGAGGGGGTGGACGCGACAGCGGCGGTTCTAAAAAAGGGGGGGGGGTCTCATCCCAAAACCAAACTGATCCAAAAAATTTAATAATTTAATTCTTTTGGAACTAAAATTTTAAATTTGATAAAAAAATTTGATCAAGAGAAATTTATTGGTAAAATTAAATTTAGCATGTATAAATTCAAAAGTTAATGACAAATAATTTAACTAACTTTATAATTCTTATAAAACATAAATATAAATAGTTTTATTCAACACATCCCGGTCCAAACAACAATGAACCTGAACTGGGGAAAACGTACAAAGTTTAATTATTCAGTTCAAACAAGTTTCCTTACATATAATCAGCAAGTTCGCCGTATTATTAGGGGAATAATGAAGGCGACGACCAAGGCCATGAAGAGTATGGCTACTCCAGTTATGATTTTAATCTTTCTCACCGATTCTGGTGTATCTGCCGAAAAGATGCCCACGTTAAAAAGTGGGTGAACCAGAAGGGCTCCCCCAGAAAGGAAAGAGAAAACCATAGAGAGCAAGGAAGCCACAAACAAGAGTCTATCAAAGACACTTGTCCCCCGCTGGCGGTTAGAGCTGCTTAGTATGGCAATAATCCCCCCAATGGAGACTCCCATTGCCCACATTCCAATTTTGGATCCGAATTTGAGCATTGCAGCATGAGTTCCAGGTGACTCTGCTTCCGCTCTTGTTACAGTTGCCACCTCAATCCTCAGCCTTCCACTAGATTCTTCAATCTGCTCTGAGTTCTACAAATAAACCAATGCTATTATCTTAGTTTGTTGATTGTGATGCATAAGATAGAGTTTTTGTATTGGAAAGGCTTTAAGCTCTGCTATACCTCTGTTTCACGGCCCCCATCCTGAAACTCCTCTTGGGGTGCACTTGCCTGTCCTCCAGCCACCTGCAATTATTTTTATGAAACAGTCTTGGGTTTCCAAGTAATCTTTGA
>JAURVB010005444.1:0-27682 GCA_033002965.1 Piper betle
GAATATATCTTCTTATGAGCAAATATATATCATGTACTAGCACTGTTATGCACTTGCATTCAAGAAAATAAAAATCTATTTACTCCTTATTAGCATTAAGATTTTCCAGAGAAATGAATTCAACGAGGGCCTCATAGAGCTTATTGGGATTGGGAATGTTATTGTAGAAGCTTGGCTTGGTCATACATCTCTTCACCCATCCCATAATCTTTGGCCTCTCCTCCTCCATGTCGATGCCTCCATACTTCTCATAGGCGTAGAACCAACAAGCAAAGAAGGATAGAACAACATCCACAAACCCCAACTCATCCCCACCAAAGAAGGGCTTCTCCCCTAGTTCTTCCTCTAGCAGCTTCAACGCCTCAAAGAGCTCTTCCTTTACTGCCTTCTTCTCCTCCTCGTCCCGGCATTTGCCCCTCCATATCTTCCACCCATTGTCATGTACCTACCATAATTCAAGATCAACATTTGTTAAAAGAAAATATCTATAATAGCCACCGCTAATTCTTGTGACGACGTTTTCCATCTTTTTGACAAATTTACTGCCATTTTTTAGTCACAAATTTGTTATCATAAATACCATATTTTTACTTGTATGATCAAATTCCCATAATTGTGAGTTAAGGTAGATGTATTCTAATCTCCTTTTTCATAAAAAAATATTTTAAAAAATATGATATACGTGCTAGCTAGAACAGTAGTACTCCTGGTTAAGCAGAGATTATTACCTTCTTGTCAATCAAGTCTGCAAGAAAGCAAGCCCTGGCTCTAGCATAAGGTTGTGGAGGGAGGAGGGGATGTGAGTGGCTCCAAACCTCATCAATATAGCGAAGAATGATGAGAGATTCACATATGGGTCTTCCCTTGTGTATCAGAACTGGGACTTTCTTGTAAACAGGATTCATCTGGAGGAGAAGGGTGCTCTTGTTGTAAAGCACGTCTTCCTCCTCCCTTTTCTCATAATCCACCCCCTTTAGAGCCAGAGCCACCCTCACTCTCATAGCAAATGGGCTCGCCCACAAATCCAAGAGTATCACTTCTGGGTTTTCATCGTACTTGGCCATTGCAACTTACAACTACAGCTTGTAACTATAAAATGGTGTTTGCAAAATGGTATTGATGTTAAGATCGATCACAATCTAGATGAATGGTCTCGTGAATGCGAGCATTTGTGGTTGTGCATATATAAGCTATTATGCGCTGCCTTGCTAGCAGCGCATAGGCAGACCCACCCCCCGCCCCCAATGCGCACCATCTCCAGGCCGTTAGATCTGGATCTAACGGCCTACAACACTCATTCCCCCGGACAGCGTCCTGCCTTGCCACGCTCTATTTGGTGCCCTCCCGCCCTCCGCCCTCCGGCGCTTTTGCCTGGCAACTTTGATGCCCACCCGTTGCTATAAAAGGCCGCCGCCCCCCGCCGCAGGGCCACGCCACGTCCTACCCCCCCTACCCGCCGCCCCCATATGCCGCCCCCTGCCCCTCCCCATGCCGCCAGCCCCATGCCCTGTCGCCCCCGCCTTGCAGCTCCCAGCTCCTCTCCCTGCCCTTCCCAGTGCTGCCGCCCCCGGCCTCCAACCCCTGGCCTGCCGCCCCCTACCCCTCTCCTTGCCCTGCTGCCCCCTGCCCTATCGTCGCCCCCTAATCCCTGGCTTACTGCCCCCCCACCACCCTCAAAGCACCCTTTCCAAATGGGGGAGGGTAGTATCGTAATAAAAACTTTATTTGTTCACGACTCAAGTCAAATTTTTATTATGAAATAATTTTTTTTAAAATAAAATAATTAAAAAACTTAACTCGAACTAAGTCAATATTAAGAAATAAATTTTAAAAAAATAAAATAAATTTTTAATAAAAATTTGATTCAAACCTCCACGGAACTAAGTCAAGTTTTTATTACAAAATTAATTTTAAAAAATAAAATAATTTCGTAATAAAAACTTAATTCAGTCCTTACCACGAATCAATATTATGAAATAAATTTAAAAAAAATAAAATAATTTTGTAACGAAAACTTGATTCGATCCCACATAGGATGGAGTCAATGTTATGAAATAAATTAAAAATGTAAAATAATTTTTTAATAAAAACTTGGCTCTATTCGGGATTAAGTCAAGTTTTTATTATAAAATTATTTTATTATTTTAATTTATTTTGTAATATTGACTTAAGTAAGGACCGAGTCTAGTTTTTTATTGCGAATGAAGTCTTTATTAAGAAATAAATTTTAAAAAAAAAATTTTATTGACTCGAGTCAATTTAAAAAAAGTTAAAAATATTAAAAATTTGACTCGAGAAAGGAGCGAATCGTGAGCGCGTCAAGTTTTTATTACAAAATTATTTCATTTTATTTTTTAAATATATTTTGTAATTAAAACTTGACCCGATTCCGCGCATGATCGAGTCAAGTTTTATTTTTAAATTATTTTATATTTTTTAAAATTTATTTCATGGTATTAACATGAGTCAGGACTGATCACGTGTGGGAATGAGTTAAGTTTTTATTTTATGGTATTGTATTTTTAAAAAAATTAAAAATTCATTTTATAATATTGACTTGAGCAGGAACGAGTCAAGTTTTTATTTTATAGTATTTTATTTTTAAAATTATTTTTAATATTTATTTTGTAATATTGACTCAGGAGCCGGTCAAGTTTTTATTAGCAAATTGTTATCGCCCTTTCCTCCCCACACCCCCTATTTTTTGCGCCACTATCGGCAGTGCTATAAGTAATGTTGACGTGAGGTTGGGGCAAAATGGTCAAAAAGGGGAGGGAAATAGGGCAGCAGGGGGAGAGGGTGCGGGGTGGGGATGAAACGGGGGGTGGGGGTGAAAAGGGCAGGGGAGGGGAAGCTCCCCAAGGGGGTGGGTGAAGCACGACTTTGGCGGCACGGTCAAGTGGGCCACCAAGTAGACACCTGGCGGCAGTGAGGCAGGGGCAGGGGGGAAACAAGGCAGGGGAGCAAAGGCGGCTGATAGGGGTGGGAATAGGGTAGGCAGGGGCGCGGCATGGGCGGGGCCGCAGCGGGTAGGGGCACGGTGGCGCGCGGGGCAATGACGGCTGGCGGGTCGACGATGGTGGGCTGGCAGCAAGAAGATGCGGGAAAGGGAGCGGGGCTGTGGGTAGGGAGTGAGAACGATGGGGGAGCCATTGAATTTTAATCTAACGGCTCCCCTTTTTATCCACTGCCTATGCGCTGCCAATCAAGGCAGCGCTCAGCGCATACGAGCATTCATCGTGTATATATAAATGGCATTGCTGACAAGAAGGTGGTATTAAAAAATTTCCAAACTTGATCCAAGGATAAGCTTCATGGTAGCTGGGATGCAAAATTTCCAAACTTGACGATGTCATTGCTGGCGTACTTTGATAGTTATTTTTGTCTTTTCCAATGATCGGACTGTACATTGATCACGACCTTTGTATAATATCTTACACAGTTTTTTCCAAGTGTCCAGGTATATCTCACGTCTACAAAGTTGTTTGATCCTGCTTGGGGAAAACATTGCTTGATCACAGGCCCGAGGCAATGGAAAAACAGGATCAAAGATGTGTGATTTTCTTTTTATTATTGTAATTATGAAGTCTTTTTTTATCCCCATTTTTGCCTTTTTTTTTAAAACAAATATTTTTCTCTCAAAAATCAAGATAACAATTTTTTATGTGATTTGATTTTTGTATTATGTGGGAGGAGTTTATGAATGATTTTTTAAAGTCTTAGTGGGGGAGAAATGGTGCTGGGTGTGCTGCTGTTGACCACATCGTGAACATATGTTTCAAGATCACCAACCTTCCATGATTCTCCAGTTTAAAAATATTAACGAGCTTATAAAATTTCCACCTAATTTAAGATGCAGGACCTGCTCATTTGTTGTGAATGATATTTGATATTGTAAAGTTTGAGAAAAATGATATATGACAAAAGGTGCAATGGGGGCCAATGTGTTGGGATCATGAAATGCAAACAATCCCTGGTATGAGCTTCAGAATTGGTTGTACTCTCATCAAAGCTTTGTCTCTTTTCTTTAATGGAAGGCTTCTTCTTGAAAAAAAAACTTAGTAAAAGCTATGGTGTTGATAATAGTACAATACCAAACCATTTAACAAATCCAACTTCCAGGAGTATGCTTCAAGCAGGCATTTGTGCCTCATTTTTTCCTCGGCTCATGATGATATACTCGAGAACTGAAGGCTGAAACTGTTGTACACTGTTGTAGCACTTGGAACTACTTGTACATCCATTGTTATAAGAATAGGATCATTCGTACCGGTACCACCAGCCTCTTACACCATTAGAGGTTACTCTTCAGGGATGTGGAGTAAAGTACCGAGCTGCATATAGGTTTGTCAAGGATCGGCAAGAGTTGTACGAGGATGCCCGCAAGAGCTGTATGAGGATGCAGAATGGAACAAAGTAGCAGCTTTTGAAGTTTCCAAAAGATCAAAGTTCCATTTCATTAATTTACATGACGGGATAGTAGCAAAGAAAAGCAAAACCAATATGTACAAGTCGAGGGACAATTCATACAAGGTACATAACAGAAAGGAGCTCACAATTGCAGGGAATCGATCTGCAACAACCATGTCTTGGCCCTAGAGAGAAACTATACTCATTTGATCTGCTAAACATAAGAATTAGCGTGGGGGACAACCGAGTGTATCTCAATCGGCTTTGCAACAGATCATATGAGCTTACGACCTTCTTGTAGAAGAACTGAGCATCCTCGGTTTCCATATTGACGTGCAACGCCTCCGGCATATATGATTGGAGAGTTGTCGTATGAGCTAATTACACAACTCTTCGACAGGCAGCTAGCGCAATTGAATTTGAGAAGTAATCGTTGTAATTAAGATACTCCCAAAATTGATGAAGACCAAATTGTCTGTGCTTCGGAGTCTTCAGATAACAGACATACAAATCTTTTAATTTCATTTCGTGAGTTTTACAGTTAACTGTAAGCCTGTAGCACATTGTAGTTCATATGGCGGCTTTATTGATTCCAAAACTTTGAGTTTTAGGATTTTACTTTCTGCCCAATATCATAAATTGTTCACTAGAACTAGAGTATTGAGAGATGGTTTATGGCCTTTCAATTCTTTGGGGAGAATTGATCTCTGTTTTTTGGGGGAAAGATGTTCATAAATTCAACAATCAAAGAGTCGCCTTTCTCCGTGATTGAGTAAGGAATTTCATCCAATTACATTGTATTTCTTGGATATGAACATTATGAATAGTCATAACATCTGCACAAAAAATCATCTGGAACTGATATTTCTCTTCTCTCTACAGAAAGCCAGCTCTTGTTGCATCACCTGCTTCTCAACCTGGAACTTTTGCCTTTGGAGGTATTTATCGGTTGTCCTACCAGCTCTAGCTTGACATTAGTAACTCGTACTACATGGAAATTTATCAGTAGATGAAAAATGGACAGATAACACAAGGTTTATGTTATATCAGTTTCATGCTTGGATTTTTGTGAGTTCTTTTTGTTGGCTTCTCTCGCCAAGCTAATGAGTAGCTTAGCTTATTGATTTCTTGTGCGGCTCAAGATAAACTAAATGCATGGAAAAGCAGTTGTGCAAGTATTTCTCAGCTCTCAAGTTATTGACAAGCATAGTAATGACATCAAATTGCTTTGTAATTTTGTAGTCGAAAAAGAACCATGTCATTCCAATATCAAATAATGACAGATACAGGCAAGTTTTATTTTTCATTTTCAGTGCCTCATTCATGAATATATCTTCTTATGAGCAAATATATATCATGTACTAGCACTGTTATGCACTTGCATTCAAGAAAATAAAAATCTATTTACTCCTTATTAGCATTAAGATTTTCCAGAGAAATGAATTCAACGAGGGCCTCATAGAGCTTATTGGGATTGGGAATGTTATTGTAGAAGCTTGGCTTGGTCATACATCTCTTCACCCATCCCATAATCTTTGGCCTCTCCTCCTCCATGTCGATGCCTCCATACTTCTCATAGGCGTAGAACCAACAAGCAAAGAAGGATAGAACAACATCCACAAACCCCAACTCATCCCCACCAAAGAAGGGCTTCTCCCCTAGTTCTTCCTCTAGCAGCTTCAACGCCTCAAAGAGCTCTTCCTTTACTGCCTTCTTCTCCTCCTCGTCCCGGCATTTGCCCCTCCATATCTTCCACCCATTGTCATGTACCTACCATAATTCAAGATCAACATTTGTTAAAAGAAAATATCTATAATAGCCACCGCTAATTCTTGTGACGACGTTTTCCATCTTTTTGACAAATTTACTGCCATTTTTTAGTCACAAATTTGTTATCATAAATACCATATTTTTACTTGTATGATCAAATTCCCATAATTGTGAGTTAAGGTAGATGTATTCTAATCTCCTTTTTCATAAAAAAATATTTTAAAAAATATGATATACGTGCTAGCTAGAACAGTAGTACTCCTGGTTAAGCAGAGATTATTACCTTCTTGTCAATCAAGTCTGCAAGAAAGCAAGCCCTGGCTCTAGCATAAGGTTGTGGAGGGAGGAGGGGATGTGAGTGGCTCCAAACCTCATCAATATAGCGAAGAATGATGAGAGATTCACATATGGGTCTTCCCTTGTGTATCAAAACTGGGACTTTCTTGTAAACAGGATTCATCTGGACGAGAAGGGTGCTCTTGTTGTAAAGCACGTCTTCCTCCTCCCTTTTCTCATAATCCACCCCCTTTAGATCCAGAGCCACCCTCACTCTCATAGCAAATGGGCTCGCCCACAAATCCAAGAGTATCACTTCTGGGTTTTCATCATACTTGGCCATTGCAACTTGCAACTACAGCTTGTAACTATAAAAATGGTGTTTGCAAAATGGTATTGATGTTAAGATCGATCACAAGCAAGATGAATGGTCTTGTGAATGCGAGCATTTGTGGTTGTGCATATATAAGCTATTATGCGCTGCCTTGTTTGGCATGTTCAGCAGCGCAGCTTATGGAATCCAGGCCATTGGATCCGGATCCAATGGCCTGGAGCACTCATCCAAACCCACCTCCCCCACCCCCTTATGCGCACCATCTCCAAGTCGTTGGATCCAGATCTAACAGCTTAGAGCACTCATTCACCAAGACAGTGTCCAGCCTAGCCGCGCTCTACTTGGCGCCCTCCTGCCCTCCACCCTCCGACGCTCCTGCCTAGCACCTACGATGCCCACCAGCTGCTATAAAAGGCTGTCGCCCCTGCCTACGCCGCCGCCTGCACCCGCCCACCTGCCGCCCCCTGCGCCCCCACACGCCGCCGCCTGCCCCTCCCCATGCCGCCAGCCCCAACCTGCCGCCCCCGCCTCCCTCGCTCCTCTCCCTGCCCTTCCCAGTGCCGCCGCCCCCGGGCCTCTAACCCCGGCTTGCCGCCCTGCCGCCCTCGCCCCTCACCCGACCCTGCTGCCCCCTGCCCCTACTGCCGCCACCCAGCCGCCCGTCCCCTGGCTTTCCGCCCGCCACCCCCTCCAAAGCACCCTGCCCAAATGGGGGAGGGTAGTATCGTAATAAAAACTTTACTTGTTCACGACTCGAATCAAATTTTTATTATGAAATAAATTTTTTAAAATAAAATAATTTAAAAACTTAACTCGAACTAAGTCAATATTAAGAAATAAATTTTCAAAAAATAAAATAATTTTGTAATAAAAATTTGACTCAGACCACTATAGAACTAAGTCAAGTTTTTATTACAAAATTAATTTTTTAAAAATAAAATAATTTCGTAATAAAAACTTGATTCGGTCCTTACACGAATCAATATTACGAAATAAATTTAAAAAATAAAATAATTTTGTAATAAAAACTTGATTTGATCCCACATATGATGGAGTCAATGTTATGAAATAAATTAAAAAATATAAAATAATTTTTTAATAAAAATTTGGCTCTATTCGGGATCAAGTCAAGTTTTTATTACAAAATTATTTTATTATTTTAATTTTTTTATAATATTGACTCAAGTAAGGACCGAGTCAAGTTTTTTTATTGTGAATGAAGTCCTTATTAAGAAATAAATTCTTTTAAAAAACTTTTATTGACTCAAGTCAATTTAAAAAAAATTAAAAATATTAAAAACTTGACTCGAGGAAGGAGCGAATCGTGAGCGCGTCAAGTTTTTATTACGAAATTATTTTATTTAATTTTTAAATTTATTTTGTAATTAAAACTTGACTCGATACCGCACAAGATTGAATCAAGTTTTTATTTTAAAAATTATTTTATATTTTTTAAAATTTATTCCATGGTATTAACTTGAGTCAGGACTGATCACGTGTGGGAATGAGTCTAGTTTTTATTTTATGGTATTAGATTTTTACAAAAATTTAAAAATTAATTTTGTAATATTGACTTCAGCCAGAGCGAGTCAAGTTTTTATTTTATAATATTTTATTTTTTGAAATTATTTTTAATATTTATTTCGTTATATTGACTCAGGAGTAAGCCAAGTTTTTATCACGAAATTGCTATCGCCCTTTCCTCCCCGCCCCTCCTATTTTTTTGCGCCACCGTCGTGCTGCAGGTGACGCTGGCATGGGGTTGGGGCAAAACGGGCGGAGAGGGAGGGAAACAGGGCGACAGGGGGAGAGGGAGTGGGGTGGGGATGAAACGCAGGGGGGTGTGAAAAGGGCAAGGGGAGGGGAAGCTCCCCTGGGGGTGGGTGAAGCATGGTCTTGGCGACGCGGTCAGGTGGGCCACCAGGTAGACACCCGGCGGCAGCGGGGCAAGGGTAGGGGGAAACAAGGCAGGGGAGCACAGGCTGCTAATCGGGGGGAATAGGGCAGGCAGGGGCATGGCATGGGCAGGGCCGCAGCGGGTAGGGGCATGGGGGTGCGTGGGGCAACGGTTGCTGGCGGGTCGACGGTGGTGGGCTGGCGGGCAAGAAGAGGCAGGAAAGGGAGCGGGGCTGTGGGCTGGGGGAGAGAAAGATGGGGGAGCTATACATTGCCTATGCGCTGCCAATCTGGGTAGCGCTCAGCACATAAGAGCATTCCTCGTGTGTATATATATATATAGTGCAGCGCTACAGTGCGCTGCCCTATTTTGGCAGCGCATTGGCGCAGCCTCGCGTGGGCCGTCGGATCTTGATCCGACGGCCCACAATCAACCCACCCACCCACCCCGTTGGACCCGTTTGTCGGCCCGCCAGACCCGCCAGACCCGCCCGATCTGCCCGCCCGCCCGACGCCTGCCCGCCTGAGGCTGCCCGACGCACCGCCCGCGCCGCCCGACGCCGCCGCCCGACAGTGCCGCCCTGCGACCGACCCTCCCCGCCGCGGCTTCCCCGGCAAGCGCCACCCGCGGCCCTGCTCTCAGCCCCCCATCGCGACCCGACCTACCTACCGCCTCGCCCCAAGCCGCGGCGACCCCTCGCCCGCCCCCCCGCCGTGGCCCCCAACGCCGCCCGACGCCGCCCGACGCCCTGCCCAACGCCCAACGCCCGCCCGCACCGCCGCCGTCGCCCGACGCCGCCCAACGTTGGGCGTTGGGCGGCGGGCGGAGCAGGGCGGCGTGGGGCGTTGGGCGTGGGCGTCGGGCGGGCGTTGGGCAGGCGTCGGGCGGAGCGGGGCGTTGGGCGGGCGGCGGGCGTTGGGCAGGGCGTCGGGCGGCGTTGGGCGGGCGTCGGGCGGCGTTGGGCAGGGCGTCGGGCGGGCGTTGGGCGGGCGTCGGGCGTTGGGCAGGGCGTCGGGCGGGCGGGCGGATCGGGCGGGTCGGGCGGGTCTGGCGGGCCGGCAAACGGGTCCAGAAGGGTGGTGTGGGTGGTTTGATTGTGGGCCGTCGGATCAAAATCCGACGGCCCACGCGAATAAGCGCCAATGGGCTGCATTTTGATGCAGCCCATGGTAATATTTTCCTATATATATATATATATAATGATGGCATTGCTGACAAGAGGCTGGTATTAAAAATTTCCAAACTCGATCCAAGGATAAGCTTCATGGTAGCTGGTATGCAAAATTTCCAAACTTGACGATGTCATTGCTGGCGTACTTTGATAGTTATTTTTGTCTTTTTCAATGATCGGACTGTACATTGATCACGACCTTTGCATAATATCTTACACAGTTTTTTCCAAGTGTCCATGTATATCTCACATCTACAAAGTTGTTTGATCTGCTTGGGGAAAACATTGCTTGATCACAGGCCCGAGGCAATGGAAAAACAGGATCAAAGATGTGTGATTTTCTTTTTATTATTATAATTATGAAGTCTTTTTTATCCCCATTTTTACCTTTTTTTTTAAAACAAATATTTTTCTTTCAAAAAACAATATAACAATTTTTGATGTGATTTGATTTTTGTATTATGTGGGAGGAGTTTATGAATGATTTTTTAAAGTCTTAGTGGGGGAGAAATGGTGCTGGCTGTGCTGCTGTTGACCACATCGTGAACATATGTTTCAAGATCACCAACCTTCCATGATTCTCCAGTTTAAAAATATGAAGGAGCTTATAAAATTTCCACCTAATTTAAGATGCAGGACCTGCTCATTTGTTGTGAATGATATTTGATATTGTAAAGTTTGAGAAAAATGATATATGACAAAGGGTGCAATGGGGGCCAATGTGTTGGGACATGAATGCAAACTGAATCTGGTTTAATAATGCTCTTCTTAATGGAAGCTTGTTAGATAATAGTATAATACCAAAGCATTTAACAAATCCAACTTCCATGAGTATGCTTCAAGCAGGCATTTGCGCCTCATTTTTTCCTCGGCTCATGATGATATACTCGAGAACTGAAGGCTGAAACTGTTGTACACTGTTGTAGCACTTCTCACAAAAGTAGGAACTACTTGTACATCCATTGTTATAAGAATAGGATCATTCGTACTTAGTACCAGCCTCTTACACTATTGGAGGTTATTCTCCATGGATATGGAGTAAAGTGCGGAGCTGCATACATGTTTGTCAGGGATCGGCAAGAGTTGTACGAGGATGCCAGCAAGAGCTGAGTTCCATTTCATTAATTTACATGACGGGATAGTAGCAAAGAAAAGCAAAACCAATATGTACAAGTCGAGGGACAATTCATACAAGGTACACAACAGAAAGGAGCTCACAGTTTCAGGGAATCGATCTGCAACAACCATGTCTTGGCCCTAGAGAGAAACTATACTCATTTGATCTGCCAAACATAAGAACTAGCGTTGGGAAAACCGAGAGTGCATCTCAATCGGCTTTGCAACAGATCAAAATTGTACCACTGTAAATATGAGCTTACGACCTTCTTGTGGAAGAACTGAGCATCCTGGGTTTCCATATTGACGTGCAACGCCTCCGGCATATATGATTGGAGAGTTGTCGTATGAGCTAATTACACAACTCTTCGACAGGCAGCTAGCGCAATAGAATTTGAGAAGTAATCGTTGTAATTAAGATACTCCCAAAATTGACGAAGACCAAATTGTCTGTGCTTCGGAGTCTTCAGATAACAGACATACAAATCTTTTAATTTCATTTCGTGAGTTTTACAGTTAACTGTAAGCCTGTAGCACATTGTAGTTCATATGGCGGCTTTATTGATTCCAAAACTTTGACTTTTAGGATTTTACTTTCTGCCCAATATCATAAATTGTTCGCTAGAACTAGAGTATTGAGAGATGGTTTAAGGCCTTTCAATTGTTTTGCGAGAATTGATCTCCTGTTTTTTGGGGAAAAAGATGTTCATAAATTCAACAATCAAAGAGTCGCCTTTCTCCGTGATTGAGTAAGGAATTTCATCCAATTACATTGTATTTCTTGGATATGAACATTATGAATAGTCATAACATCTGCACAAAAAATCATCTGGAACTGATATTTCTCTTCTCTCTACAGAAAGCCAGCTCTTGTTGCATCACCTGCTTCTCAACCTGGAACTTTTGCCTTTGGAGGTATTTATCGGTTGTCCTACCAGCTCTAGCTTGACATTAGTAACTCGTACTACATGGAAATTTATCAGTAGATGAAAAATGGACAGATAACACAAGGTTTATGTTATATCAGTTTCATGCTTGGATTTTTGTGAGTGCTTTTTGTTGGCTTCTCTCGCCAAGCTAATGAGTAGCTTAGTTTATTGATTTCTTGTGCGGCTCAAGATAAACTAAATGCATGGAAAAGCACTTGTGCAAGTATTTCTGAGCTCTCAAGTTATTGACAAGCATAGTAATGACATCAAATTGCTTTGTAATTTTGTAATCGAAAAAGAACCATGTCATTCCAATATCAAATAATGACAGATACAGGCAAGTTTTATTTTTCAGTTTCAGTGCCTCATTCATGAATATATCTTCTTATGAGCAAATATATATCATGTACTAGCACTGTTATGCACTTGCATTCAAGAAAATAAAAATCTATTTACTCCTTATTAGCATTAAGATTTTCCAGAGAAATGAATTCAACGAGGGCCTCATAGAGCTTATTGGGATTGGGAATGTTATTGTAGAAGCTTGGCTTGGTCATACATCTCTTCACCCATCCCATAATCTTTGGCCTCTCCTCCTCCATGTCGATGCCTCCATACTTCTCATAGGCGTAGAACCAACAAGCAAAGAAGGATAGAACAACATCCACAAACCCCAACTCATCCCCACCAAAGAAGGGCTTCTCCCCTAGTTCTTCCTCTAGCAGCTTCAACGCCTCAAAGAGCTCTTCCTTTACTGCCTTCTTCTCCTCCTCGTCCCGGCATTTGCCCCTCCATATCTTCCACCCATTGTCATGTACCTACCATAATTCAAGATCAACATTTGTTAAAAGAAAATATCTATAATAGCCACCGCTAATTCTTGTGACGACGTTTTCCATCTTTTTGACAAATTTACTGCCATTTTTTAGTCACAAATTTGTTATCATAAATACCATATTTTTACTTGTATGATCAAATTCCCATAATTGTGAGTTAAGGTAGATGTATTCTAATCTCCTTTTTCATAAAAAATATTTTAAAAAATATGATATACGTGCTAGCTAGAACAGTAGTACTCCTGGTTAAGCAGAGATTATTACCTTCTTGTCAATCAAGTCTGCAAGAAAGCAAGCCCTGGCTCTAGCATAAGGTTGTGGAGGGAGGAGGGATGTGAGTGGCTCCAAACCTCATCAATATAGCGAAGAATGATGAGAGATTCACATATGGGTCTTCCCTTGTGTATCAAAACTGGGACTTTCTTGTAAACAGGATTCATCTGGACGAGAAGGGTGCTCTTGTTGTAAAGCACGTCTTCCTCCTCCCTTTTCTCATAATCCACCCCCTTTAGATCCAGAGCCACCCTCACTCTCATAGCAAATGGGCTCGCCCACAAATCCAAGAGTATCACTTCTGGGTTTTCATCATACTTGGCCATTGCAACTTGCAACTACAGCTTGTAACTATAAAAATGGTGTTTGCAAAATGGTATTGATGTTAAGATCGATCACAAGCAAGATGAATGGTCTTGTGAATGCGAGCATTTGTGGTTGTGCATATATAAGCTATTATGCGCTGCCTTGTTTGGCATGTTCAGCAGCGCAGCTTATGGAATCCAGGCCATTGGATCCGGATCCAATGGCCTGGAGCACTCATCCAAACCCACCTCCCCCACCCCCTTATGCGCACCATCTCCAAGTCGTTGGATCCAGATCTAACAGCTTAGAGCACTCATTCACCAAGACAGTGTCCAGCCTAGCCGCGCTCTACTTGGCGCCCTCCTGCCCTCCACCCTCCGACGCTCCTGCCTAGCACCTACGATGCCCACCAGCTGCTATAAAAGAGCTGTCGCCCGCTCGCCTACGCCGCCTCCTGCACCCGCCCACCCTGCCGCCCCCTGCGCCCCCACACGCCGCCGCCTGCCCCTCCCCATGCCGCCAGCCCAACCTGCCGCCCCGCTCCCTGCTCCTCTCCCCGCCCTTCCCAGTGCCGCCGCCCCCGGGCCTCTAACCCCGGCTTGCCGCCCTCGCCCTCGCCCCTCACCCGACCCTGCTGCCCCCTGCCCTACCGCCGCCACCCAGGCCGCCAGTCTCTGGGCTTTCCGCCCCGCCACCCCCTCCAAAGCACCCTGCCCAAATGGGGGAGGATAGTATCGTAATAAAAACTTTACTTGTTCACGACTCGAATCAAATTTTTATTATGAAATAAATTTTTTTAAAATAAAATAATTTAAAAACTTAACTCGAACTAAGTCAATATTAAGAAATAAAATTTTCAAAAATAAAATAATTTTGTAATAAAAATTTGACTCAGACCTCTATAGAACTAAGTCAAGTTTTTATTACAAAATTAATTTTTTAAAAATAAAATAATTTCGTAATAAAAACTTGATTCAGGTCCTTACACGAATCAATATTAATGAAATAAATTAAAAAAATAAAATAATTTTGTAATAAAAACTTGATTTGATCCCATATATGATGGAGTCAATGTTATGAAATAAATTTAAAAATATAAAATAATTTTTTAATAAAAATTTGGCTCTATTTGGGATCAAGTCAAATTTTTATTACAAAATTATTTTATTATTTTAATTTATTTTATAATATTGACTCAAGTGAGGACAAAGTCAAGTTTTTTATTGTGAATGAAGTCCTTATTAAGAAATAAATTTTTTAAAAAATTTGTATTGACTCGAGCCAATTTAAAAAAAATTAAAAATAATAAAAACTTGACTCGAGAAAGGAGCGAATCGTGAGCGCGTCAAGTTTTTATTACAAAATTATTTTATTTTATTTTTAAAATTTATTTTGTAATTAAAACTTGACTTGATACCACACAGGATCGAGTCAAGTTTTTATTTTAAAAATTATTTTATATTTTTTAAAATTTATTTCATGGTATTAACATGAGTCAGGACTAATCACGTGCGGGAACGAGTCAAGTTTTTATTTTATAGTATTGTATTTTTTAAAAAATTTAAAAATTAATTTTATAATATTGACTTGAACAGGAGCGAGTCAAGTTTTTATTTTATAGTATTTTATTTTTAAAAATTATTTTTAATATTTATTTTGTTATATTGACTCAGGAGCAAGTCAAGTTTTTATTACGAAATTGCTATCACCCTTTCCTCCCCGCCCTTCTTATTTTTTCGCACCATCGTCGGTGGTGCTGCAGGTGACGCTGGCGTAGGGTTGGGGTAAAATGGGCAAAGAGAGGGAGGGAAACGGGGTGGCAGGGGGAGAGGGAGCGGGGTGGGGACGCAACGGGGGGGGTGTGAAAAGGGCAGGGGGAGGGGAAGCTCCCCTGGGGGTGGGTGAAGCACGGTCTTGGCGGCGTAGTCAGGTGGGCCACCAGGTAGACACCAGGTGGCAGCAGGGCAAGGGTAGGGGGAAACAAGGTAGGGGAGCAAAGGCGGCTAATGGGGGGGGAACAGGGCAAGTGGGGGCACGACATGGGTGGGGCTGCAGCGGGTAGGGACGGGGAACAGGGCAAGTGGGGGCACGACATGGGTGGGGCTACACGGGTAGGGACACGGGGTGCGTGGGGCAATAGCGGCTGGCTGGTTGGCGGTGGTGGGTTGGCGGGCAAGAAAAGGCGGGAAAGGGAGCGGGGCTGTGAGCAGGGGGAGCAGTTGGATTTTAATTTAATGGCTCCCCTTCCATACAGTGCCTATGCGCTGCTAATCAAGGCAGCGCTCAGCACATAAGAGCATTCGTCGTGTATATATATATATATATATAGAGAAATAATATGGTGCGCTGCCCACTGTTGGCAGTGCACCATCGCTGCATTGATGAGGGCCGTTGGATTTTGATCCAACGGCTCTCATCAATGGAGCCACCCATCTTGTTTTGGACCCGCCCGCCGGCCCGCCCGACCCGACCGACCCGCCCGACCCGCCCCTCCCGCCCCGCGACCGCCTCGCCCCACCGCGCACCGACGGCCGCCGCGCCGCCCTCCCCGCCCCCAGCCGAGGCCCCCGGCCACCACCCTCCTCCCCCGCCGGGCCAGCGCCCGTCGCCGCCGCCCTCGCCCCGAGCCGGAACCGTGCACCGCGCCGCACCCCTCCGCCACGGCCCGATTCCGCCGCCCCTCTCCCCCTCGCCCCCAGCGGGCGCCCGACCCCGCTCGCCCTCCGCCACGGCCCGATTTCGCCGCCCCTCTGCCCCTCGCCCGCCAGTGGGCGCCCGACCGCCGCCGAGCCGGGTCGGGCGGCGAGGGGCGGCCGTGGCGGAGGAGGGGTGGCCGGGGGCGCGGCCGGGGGCGGGCGAGGGCGGCGCAGCGGCGCGCGGATCGGGTCGTGGCGAGGCGGTGCGGGGCGGGTGGCGGTGGGGTGGCGGCGGCGCCGGCTGGGGGCGGGGACCTCGGCCGCGGGCGATGGCCGGGCGGGCGGAGGGGGTGAAGGGCGGGGCCGCCGGCAGGGGCGAGGCCGCTGGCGGGGAGGGCGGCGCGGCGGCGGGCGGTGCCCGGTGCGGCGAGGCGATCGCGGGGCGGGAGGGGCGGGTCGGGCGGGTCGGGCGGGTCTGGCGGGTCTGGCGGGCCGGTCCAACAATGGGTGGGTGGGTGGTTTTATTGTGGGCCGTCGGATCAAGATCCGACGGCCCACGTCTGGCAGCGTATTGGCGCTGCCAAAATAGGGCAGCGCACTGTAGCGCTGCCCTATATATATATATATATTGATGCATTGCTGACAAGAAGCTTGTATTAAAAAATTTCCAAACATGATTCAAGGATAAGCTTCATGGTAGCTGGTATGCAAAATTTCGAAACTTGACGATGTCATTGCTGGCGTACTTTGATAGTTATTTTTGTCTTTTCCAATGATCGGACTGTACATTGATCACGACCTTTGTATAATATCTTACACAGTCTTTTCCAAGTGTCCATGTATATCTTCACATCTACAAAGTTGTTTGATCCTGCTTGGGGAAAACATTGCTTGATCACAGGCCCGAGGCAATGGAAAAACAGGATCAAAGATGTGTGATTTTCTTTTTATTATAATTATGAGTCTTTTTATCCCCATTTTTACCTTTTTAAAACAAATATTTTTCTTCAAAAAGCAATATAACAATTTTTGATGTGATTTGATTTTTGTATTATGGGAGGAGTTTATGAATGATTTTTAAAGTCTTAGTGGGGGAGAAATGGTGCTGGGTGTGCTGCTGTTGACCACATCGTGAACTTATGTTTCAAGATCACCAACCTTCCATGATTCTCCAGTTTAAAAATATGAACGAGCTTATAAAATTTCCACCTAATTTAAGATGCAGGACCTGCTCATTTGTTGTGAATGATATTTGATATTGTAAAGTTTGAGAAAAATGATATATGACAAAGGGTGCAATGGGGGCCAATGTGTTGGGAGCATGAAATGCAAACAATCCCTGGTATGAGCTTCAGAATTGGTTGTACTCTCATCAAAGCTTTGTCTCTTTTCTTTAATGGAAGGCTTCTTTTTGAAAAAAAAAACTAAGTAAAAGCTATGGTGTAGATAATAGTATAATACCAAAGCATTTAACAAATCCAACTTCCATGAGTATGCTTCAAGCAGGCATTTGCGCCTCATTTTTTCCTCGGCTCATGATGATATACTCGAGAACTGAAGGCTGAAACTGTTGTACACTGTTGTAGCACTTCTCACAAAAGTAGGAACTACTTGTACATCCATTGTTATAAGAATAGGATCATTCGTACTAGTACCACCAGCCTCTTACACCATTGGAGGTTACTCTTCAAGGATGTGGAGTAAAGTGCCGAGCTGCATACAGGTTTGTCAGGGATCGGCAAGAGTTGTACGAGGATGCCAGCAAGAGCTGTACGAGGATGCAGAATGGAACAAAGTAGCAGCTTTTGAAGTTTCCGAAAGAACAAAGTTCCATTTCATTAATTTACATGACGGGATAGTAGCAAAGAAAAGCAAAACCAATATGTACAAGTCGAGGGACAATTCATACAAGGTACACAACAGAAAGGAGCTCACAGTTGCAGGGAATCGATCTGCAACAACCATGTCTTGGCCCTAGAGAGAAACTATACTCATTTGATCTGCCAAACATAAGAATTAGCGTTGGGGAAAACCGAGAGTGTATCTCAATCGGCTTTGCAACAGATCAAAATTGTACCACTGTAAATATGAGCTTACGACCTTCTTGTGGAAGAACTGAGCATCCTCGGTTTCCATATTGACGTGCAACGCCTCCGGCATATATGATTGGAGAGTTGTCGTATGAGCTAATTACACAACTCTTCGACAGGCAGCTAGCGCAATAGAATTTGAGAAGTAATCGTTGTAATTAAGATACTCCCAAAATTGATGAAGACCAAATTGTCTGTGCTTCGGAGTCTTCAGATAACAGACATACAAATCTTTTAATTTCATTTCGTGAGTTTTACAGTTAACTGTAAGCCTGTAGCACATTGTAGTTCATATGGCGGCTTTATTGATTCCAAAACTTTGAGTTTTAAGATTTTACTTTCTGCCCAATATCATAAATTGTTCGCTAGAACTAGAGTATTGAGAGATGGTTTAAGGCCTTTTAATTGTTTTGCGAGAATTGATCTCCTGTTTTTTGGGGAAAAAGATGTTCATAAATTCAACAATCAAAGAGTCGCCTTTCTCCGTGATTGAGTAAGGAATTTCATCCAATTACATTGTATTTCTTGGATATGAACATTATGAATAGTCATAACATCTGCACAAAAAATCATCTGGAACTGATATTTCTCTTCTCTCTACAGAAAGCCAGCTCTTGTTGCATCACCTGCTTCTCAACCTGGAACTTTTGCCTTTGGAGGTATTTATCGGTTGTCCTACCAGCTCTAGCTTGACATTAGTAACTCGTACTACATGGAAATTTATCAGTAGATGAAAAATGGACAGATAACACAAGGTTTATGTTATATCAGTTTCATGCTTGGATTTTTGTGAGTTCTTTTTGTTGGCTTCTCTCGCCAAGCTAATGAGTAGCTTAGTTTATTGATTTCTTGTGCGGCTCAAGATAAACTAAATGCATGGAAAAGCACTTGTGCAAGTATTTCTCAGCTCTCAAGTTATTGACAAGCATAGTAATGACATCAAATTGCTTTGTAATTTTGTAGTCGAAAAAGAACCATGTCATTCCAATATCAAATAATGACAGATACAGGCAAGTTTTATTTTTCATTTTCAGTGCCTCATTCATGAATATATCCTTCTTACTGAGCAAATATATATCATGTACTAGCACTGTTATGCACTTGCATTCAAGAAAATAAAAATCTATTTACTCCTTATTAGCATTAAGATTTTCCAGAGAAATGAATTCAACAAGGGCCTCATAGAGCTTATTGGGATTGGGAATGTTATTGTAGAAGCTTGGCTTGGTCATACATCTCTTCACCCATCCCATAATCTTTGGCCTCTCCTCCTCCATGTCGATGCCTCCATACTTCTCATAGGCGTAGAACCAACAAGCAAAGAAGGATAGAACAACATCCACAAACCCCAACTCATCCCCACCAAAGAAGGGCTTCTCCCCTAGTTCTTCCTCTAGCAGCTTCAACGCCTCAAAGAGCTCTTCCTTTACTGCCTTCTTCTCCTCCTCGTCCCGGCATTTGCCCCTCCATATCTTCCACCCATTGTCATGTACCTACCATAATTCAAGATCAACATTTGTTAAAAGAAAATATCTATAATAGCCACCGCTAATTCTTGTGACGACGTTTTCCATCTTTTTGACAAATTTACTGCCATTTTTTAGTCACAAATTTGTCATCATAAATACCATATTTTTACTTGTATGATCAAATTCCCATAATTGTGAGTTAAGGTAGATGTATTCTAATCTCCTTTTTCATAAAAAAATATTTTAAAAAATATGATATACGTGCTAGCTAGAACAGTAGTACACCTGGTGAAGTAGAGATCATTACCTTCTTGTCAATCAAGTCTGCAAGAAAGCAAGCCCTGGCTCTAGCATAAGGTTGTGGAGGGAGGAGAGGATGTGAGTGGCTCCAAACCTCATCAATATAGCGAAGAATGATGAGAGATTCACATATGGGTCTTCCCTTGTGTATCAGAACTGGGACTTTCTTGTAAACAGGGTTCATCTGGAGGAGAAGGGTGCTCTTGTTGTAAACCACGTCTTCCTCCTCCCTTTTCTCATAATCCACCCCCTTTAGAGCCAGAGCCACCCTCACTCTCATAGCAAATGGGCTCGCCAACAAATCCAAGAGTATCACTTCTGGGTTTTCATCAGACTTGGCCATTGCAACTTACAACTACAACTTGTAACTATAAAATGGTGTTTGCAAAATGGTATTGATGTTAAGATCGATCACAAGCTAGATGAATAGTCTTATGAATACGAGCGTTTGTGGTTGTGCATATATATATATTTATATATATTGATGGCATTGCTGACAAGAAGCTGGTATTAAAAAATTTCCAAACTTGATCCAACGAAGCTACATGGTAGGTGGTATTCAAAATTTCCAAACTTGACGATGTCATTGCTGGCGTATTTTGATAGTTATTTTTGTTTTTTCCAATGAAATACATTGATTGGACTGTACATTGATCACGACCTTTGTATAATATCTTACACAGTTTTTCCAAGTGTCCATGTATATCTTACATTGGCAAAGTTGTTTGATCCTGCTTGGGGAAAACATTGCTTGATCACAGGCCCGAGGCAATGGAAAAACAGGATCAAAGAGTATTTTATTTTCGTACGTCATTTAATTAAAGGCTATGAGTTCTTAATTTCTTTTTTTGGGGAAGAAAAGTGCGCTGAAAAATACTGGGTATGTTTAAACGTCTGATTACTAGCGAAATTATATTACTTTTTACCACAGTAAATCCATCACGAGATTAACATTTCTTGTATTGTAAAACTAGTTTTAGGATCCATGTATTTGATCTTCACATTGTTCAATACCATATTGGCACAAAGGCAAAATTAATAACCCAAAAGGCAAATTAACAAGAGAAGAAAGAACACAAGAAAGCAATGCAATTAAAGGGCGGCAAGATCATTTATTTCATAGTTCATAAATGTACACAAGAACATACACATGAATATATTGATTGAACACTGACAAGAAGCAATATATTCATATGTATGTCCACTACAAACCTATACCCAGCTCCATCACATTGATGAAACTCATGGACTTCCTCTGATCCACTTGGTGGAAAAAGCCCATATTACAAAATCCCATCTTAACAGTAATTCATCAACAATAACATGAATCTAAACTCAAAAGAAAGATCAAGAAACTAGTATAGCATATAGTCGATACATCTTTCTTCTATCGTTCTTGCACTAGCGATCGGCTTCTTTTGATATAAATATTTGGTGCAATGGTCAGTTGTGGAGGGGGTTAGGCCCGCTGGGGACGAGCCTCTTCTCCACGCCGAATCTTGGGTCCATCTCGTCGTCCGGGGAGGATGACAAAGGAGGCGGTGGCGGGAGATTGCGGTGGACTTGAGAGCAGGAATGCTGTGGGAGGTGGTTATGGAGGCGGGGGTGATGGTGGTGGTGCATCATGGGGGAGGCCGCGGAGGAAGTGGAGAAGCTGGCGAGGAAGACGACGACGAAGAGAATCAACAATGTGGGAAGAATCCGGCGAGTGTTGGCCATGTTGATTGAGGAAGAAGAAGGAGAAGAAAGATGGAGAGAAGAGATGGAAGCGGTGGCCATGGAGGTTTAAATGGTGCAACCAACATGCACATATAGAGGCACATAATATTACGTTGTTAACGTAACGTCATGAATAATCACTTAAAAGAAAAGGTTTCTCGCTTTATAATTTTGGAAAGGGTAAAGTATAACTGTGCCAGGGCAAAAAAATTTTTCAGCCGGGAGCTTCGCCTGGGCCATCTAATTCAGATCTATTATTTTCAAAAAAAATAAGAACATATACCTCCCGACAGCAGCCATTGTCCCGCCGCAGTTGCCACCCTGCCGTGCTCTAGCCTAACCTTGCCGTCTTGTCGCACTCCACTTCAACCTCGCCGCCCCCGCTCCCCTACGGGGCCGGGGCGTCTGCTACAGGGTAGTGGGGAGGAGGGGCATCCATGGTGGCCACAACAATTTTGGTTTTTTTTTTTGTGGCACGATCAGATGTGGCCGTTACAGGCTGGATCTGGCCTTCCCCTAGCTAGATCTGGTCTAGGGGCGGCCAATGTCGAACTTGATCGCAGTGGCCAAATCTGTGGTTGCGCGGCCTAATCCAGCTGCGGTCACCAGATATGTGGCCACGCGGCCCGATCCAGCCCTGTCTGGCTGCCTTGTAGCCGGATTTGGCTAGCGGGCAGCCAAACAAGGCCACTTGCGACCAGCACAACCGCTCGGTGGCCGCCAATGCTTATTTTTAATACAATAGATCTGGACCATCCTTATAATCGAGCGGCCTAGATCAAAATTTAGTTTAATTTTTTTGAAAACAATAGTTTTTGGTCATTCTTATAATCGGACGGCCAAATTAATATCTGGGGCAAAAATTGTTGTGGAAAAGTACTAACATTTTCTCTCAGCTCTTCTCTTTTGGAAAAGCACTAACTAAATTAAAAATATGAACGATTTTTATTTCCAAAAATAAAAAATTAATTGCTCAAAATTATGGACCGTGCGTGGAAAGAAAGAGAAATAAGTACAAATATGTAGCTTGTATGTATATCAAAATAGAAAATATGAGAGTCGGGAAAATGTTAGGTTTATCATGTATATGTGTAGCGTACGTGGAGAAGAGGTGTGTTTTAGTGTATAAATTTTTCGTTAAAAATGATAAGCATGATAACTGATATATATTAACTAGCCGCTAACCCACGTAACGTGCAGTTAAAGGATTCGAAACAAATCTCAATTATAATAGAAATCAAAACAAATCCAAATTAAAGGATTCAAAACAAATCTTATTTTAAATAAAAAATTATTATTTTTATTAATAAGAAATAAAAGATAATATTATAAAATAATTAGAGGACATGTGACAATATCATATTAAAAGTCCTTTGTATATTAGTATAGATCGCTCTTACCTCCTCCGTAATCTACATCTTATCCTTAATTATTAGGTTGAGAGAGTTATAATACTTGACATGGATATCATATATGCTTGTGCTCTTTATCCACGTACTACTAGGAAAGTCATGTTGATCGGTTCAAGTTTGAGTAAGAAGATGATAAACACATCAAATTATATCTTTGACATCTTAATTATTTGATATTTGATAATTTAAGGTTTATTGCTCATTAACCTATTAAAATGTTAAATTTAAAGCATGACATAGTTTGCTCGTTGGATAACGTAATAATATTTTATAACAAAGTATTCGATTGAAAATTGAGTACATCTTGATGGAGGACTATTTAAAGCTCGATTAAATTTGAGTCAAAAAATTTGACTCAAAACTTGAGTATAAGTTTGTGCCTATTAGACTCAAAGCTCTATGTTTTATATAAAGAATAAAACTTTTTACCATGTGTAACTTAGATTTCTATATGTACATTTAATTAAATTACAAAATAACCTAATTTAATAATAATTTTAAATAAAACATGTATGATTAAATTATCTTTCTCATATAATTATGTTAAATTCGAGATATTTTGATTATAAAATTAAATTTCAATATGAATTGTGCGGAAAAAAGTACAAGGTAACATAAATCAAACTAGCTCAAACTCAAAGCAACTTGAGTGCTATTTGGTTGATGTATTTTAAATTTAATAATTATCAATAATTACTTGGCAATAAACTTTAAAATATTATTTATATCATTAATTTATAATTTTTCTTTGAACGCACAATTGGTCATTTAATTGAACAAAAAATGTCTATATTTAATTTATTTTTATTCAGTCATATTCTGTTGGTTAAATTCGGTCATAGACGTTTCAGACATCAGTTGGACATAGTCATTTGGTCGTCCCTACTCCTAGGGCTTCAACCAGTGCAATTATGGTATGATCGAAGGTATTTACCATTATCATTTACTAATTTCTCGACTATTAACCATTACTGCACCATTTACTATTTTTTCAACGGTCTGCCCCTACCGAGTTTCAACTGTTTTAACTCAATATTTGATAAATTTTGATTGAAACTAAACAAGCCTTTATCATCACAAAATTTTTATTAAAATCATAAATTTGGTACCACTTAGACTATATATTTTTGTTAAATCAACTATTAAAATGATATAATAACATAAAATTTTAATTAAATATAAGAATAATATTATTTTATATTAATATTAAGTAATTTAATTATAAATAAATAAGATGATAAATCGGTAAAACGTAGCAACAAAGGCTTCTGCCCCTACTGTTTCAAGATAAAAAATACAGTTAAATTTATCATATTTTTTACTTTTTTAATCCAGTAAAAAAATACTTAGTCATTTTATTTCAATTTAATTTCAAACGGTCAACTGAAACGGGCCGAGCACCGGGCACCCTTACACGTTGAGCGTCATTTTGTGGGTATGGGCCTTTCCAAGTTAAAGCCCATTACATGTTCTATAAAAAAGCCCAAGCCCAACATCCACGGTAGGTTGTCTTCTCCATCACCCCCCGGGGAAGCAAGCTTGCTTGGATTCCCGACCTCGCTCTTTCGTTGGGTAAGCGCCGTTTTTCGTTGTAAAGATTCGATCTTTTTCGTTTCTATCACATTTCTCTTAACTTATTTGTGTTGTATGTCAAAAAAATGATCGCTTTGATCATTTTTTTTAAAATGATTTTGGGCATCAAAAAGTGGGTAAGGAAAACTAGATTTTCTGATACGAATGGATTTTAGGTGGTCTTGGTGGTGTTGTCCTTGTATTGAAATGAGCTTGATCGAGAGTTTTTTTATTTTATATTTTTTTGTTTATGGTGTCTTTGATTCAGTATTTGTGTTGGTGATCAAGTTGAGATATCAGGGAAGCTTATTAAAATTGTATGATGATTGAATTATCACGTTGATGTCCTGTATGCAGGGATTTGGCATGATAATGAGTTCCAGTTCCAACTCCTATATTGGGGCATTTTTTGGTAAGTGTATTTTTTATGTTAGATGTTGATGAAGATGATAGATATTTTTTATATTGATGGGTAAAAGTGGATCAGAAAACTGGTTTTTCTATTTGATGGGCGTCTATCTTTTTTTTTTTTAGTGGTGTGTGTCTGGCATGGTTTGTCTGTTTTCATTTATTTGTTGATGATCACATTAAGGTGTCGGAGAAGTGAAAACATCCTACGTTTAAATTTTTGACATGTTGATATATTTTATACAGGAATTTTGGCATGATGATGGACACTAGCTCCAACTCCAGTTTTGTGCCTTCTGACAACCCAAACACCAGCGTGGCCGTAAGCACTGTGAATCAAAGTAGTCGCTTGCCTCAGGCCTTAGCTTCTGGTGAACCGTCTGGCGCATCTCCTGAGTCTGTTGCTATTTTGTGGGATATTGAGAACTGTCCTATTCCTAGTGATGTTCGCCCGGAAGATGTTGCTGGAAACATTCGAATGACATTGAGGGTACACCCGGTGATCAAAGGGGCGGTCACGTTGTTCTCTGCTTATGGTGATTTCAATGCCTTTCCAAGACGTTTGAGAGAAGGCTGCCAAAGGACAGGAGTTAAACTGATAGACGTTCCAAATGGCAGAAAAGATGCTGCTGATAAAGCTATATTGGTTGATATGTTCCTATTTGCTCTTGACAATCCTCCTCCCTCCTCGATCATGCTTATATCTGGTGATGTGGATTTTGCTCCAGCTTTACATATTCTAGGACAGAGGTGTTACACTGTGATTCTAGTTATTCCTGGTGGAGTTGGTGTTTCTTCGGCTTTGTGCAATGCAGGTAGATATGTTTGGGATTGGCCCAGTGTGGCACGAGGTGAAGGTTTTCTACCACCAAGATCAGTGATGTCCTCAGGACCTGATTTTGCCACTTATATGCCTGGTGGCCATCTTGGTGGCCGTGGTCAGGAACCTCAAAACGAAGAAGAATCAATTCTTTATAAAGGGACTTCACAAACTGAATATTCATCTCGCTCTAATATGAATCAAGTTTACTGCTTCAACTCTACGCAGATCTCAAGAGGTGAATTTTCTGGACTATCACATTCTTTATCAGAATACAGCAACAGAGTGATCAGTTCGCCATGTTTTCCAAACCCCAAGCGTCAGAATTTTCCATCTGGTGTATATAATGCTGATGAAGGGGATAGAAAGAGCAATCGTTTGTGGTGGGTTCAGCCAGGAGATATTCAGGGCCTTAAGGCACAGCTTGTAAAGCTGCTTGAACTCTGTCATGGAAGCATACCTCTTCTTAGGTTACCTCCTGAGTATCACAAGATGTTTGGCCGGCAATTATATGTTCTTGAATATGGTGAATCCAAGCTGGTAAATCTCCTAAGCAAAATGGATGATGTCTTGACTGTGGAAGGGAAAGGTCACATGAGGTGTGTTTACCTTTGTAATAATGCAAGCCAGCATAAAAAAATGGGTGTTAGCATGATGAAGAAAGATAAAAGGGAAAGGAATAGTCAAGAGGAAAGATCCAAATGCATTGATATTATTTGTGAGGTTAATGCCTCTTCTGACGATGAGAAAATCAAAGAATCTCATGACGTGAAAGTGGAATCATCAGAATCCCCGTCAAGTGAAACTGAAGAAACCCTGGATGCTTTCAAATTTGAGCTTCAAGAACTTCTTGTGAGCCATAATTGTAAAATTTTATTTTATAATTTTGAAGCTCTCTATGAGCTAAGGTACAAGAGAACTCTGGATCTTCGAAGCTTTGGTGCTGATGACTTGGAAGAGTTATTGGAGAAAGTAAGAGATGTGGCGGTTTTGCATGAAGATGAAGAGGGTCGGAGGAAATTTGTCATTGCTAGATGATTGGGCGAGTGATGGTTATTTGCTAACAGACTTGGTTCGACCACCAAATGAGCCGCACTGGGTTTAAGAGCCTCAAGTCATGAAAAAGCTGCATAGTTCAGGTGATCCCCCACTTGTTCATGTTGAACTTTACCCGATGGATTGAAGTAGAAACTGGAAATGAGTATATTCCTCGCTGTTGTGAGTGCATATGGTTTTGTAAGTGCATGTGTCAGTTGAAAAGATGGGACGAAGACATTCCAATAGCAATGCACCAATTCCTGGTGCTTGCTCAGTCGATTTGTCTAGAAGAAAATATGGGAATGACTAGCTTATTCTGTGCTTCTAATTATGCACATCTGATACTCTTTGTTAAAAAATTTCAGACTAAGCCACTAACATGCAGTAGTGACCAAGTATTGCTCTCTGTTCTTATCTGATGGTATTTCCTTGAGTTTTTTAGCATGCCTTGGTGATATTGTCAAGATATATGGACCAATTCCTGGTGCTTGCTCAGTCGATTTGTTTAGAAGAAAATATGGGAATGACTAGCTTATTCTGGGCTTCTAATTATGCACACCTGATACTCTGCCACTAACATGCAGTAGTGACCAAGTATTGCTCTGTTCTTATCCGATGGTATTTCCTTGAGTTTTTTTAGCATGCCTTGGCGATATTGTGAACGTATATGGGACCCTCTTCAACTACATTATTATTTTTAATTGTCCTAAATAAATTGATTCAATATGGCTTAGCAGATAGTATTGATTCCAGCATTCTTCATGGAAATCTGGAAAGAGGCTTCCCTTTGTATGGTTGGATATTTTAATTTTCCTTGTATCTCATATTTACGCAACTACTAGTGCTATGTCAAGAATGAGCATATAGAATGTCCTTCACTCAAATACCTTCAACCAGTAT
>JAURVB010005445.1:0-16167 GCA_033002965.1 Piper betle
GAATTCGAAAACAGGTAAAACTTTACAAAGAGCTTCCAAACAGTGTACACATAATAAAAAACCCAAACTATTAATGATCCTCGAAAATGAACTTAATTCAAATGACTCAAATATCTTTCGTTTACATTGTTGTGTTTTATTATAAAATTTAGAAGGTGATTTTTTGCAGATTTACTGACTGTATATTTTTATTTGATGACACATAATTGTGTATTTCTTTGATCTGGTTTGAACTATGTGTGGACGCATCTTGTAGGAGGCTGGCGTTGAAATTGATCCCTATGGAGACTTGAATACAGAATCTGAGAGGAGACTGGGCCAATTGGTTGCAGAGAAGTATGTTTCTTTAACTATTCATCCTTGTTGCCATTACATATTCACAATATTGTCTTGCTGGTTTCCTTCTTCTCCACCTGACCCTAATAATTGGGGGTGTATGTGTATCCTATCTGCCAATTATCGGTCTAGTATCCATGCCTATCATTTATTCTAACATAATATGTTGATTTTTCCTGCTTGATGTTTCTCCTTGACTTAATGATCTGTCACATTCTAATATTTAAGAAAAAATTAGGTTTATGAAGTGATTCCAAATTGTCATCAATTTATTATGCAGGTACGACACAGATTTTTATATACTTCACCGCTATCCATTGGCTGTCAGGCCATTTTACACGATGCCGTGCTACGATAATCCTGCGTATAGTAATTCCTTTGATGTATTTATTCGAGGTAAGTAAAGAGTTATTGCTTTGTCTTGTTGTGTGTTATGAATCCTGTTCTGATCAGAAGTCCTTAATGTTTGTACATTTATATTTGTCATTTTATTTTTGTGAAGGGGAGGAGATTATATCAGGGGCTCAACGTATTCATGTGCCTGAGTTTCTTGCCACCCAAGCCAAAAAATGTGGCATTAATGTTGAAACTATATCTACATATATTGATTCATTCAGGTAATTGTTGATTTTGGTATGCTATAGTTCCCATGCCCATTTCTCTGGTTTAGGTTTTCAAAATAGAAAGATTTGATTTGTCTATCATTTCTGCTAATGAATATTTTGACAGGTATGGAACTGCGCCACACGGTGGTTTCGGTGTTGGCTTGGAGAGGGTGGTGATGCTTTTCTGTGGCCTTGGCAATATTCGTCAGGCATCTTTGTATCCCCGCGACCCAACTAGGCTTGCACCTTAGTTTTTTTAGCAACTGTCTTGAAAAGACTCGCAGGCATCTCCCTTGTGTTGCAACATATAGATATACGTTTTGAACTTTAACTAACGAGCCTCTGGGCATAGTTCCATTTTTCCTTTACGAATGATATATAATTTGATACATATACAGATTGAAATAATTTTGAGGTGGGTAACTGGGTTGGGAAAATATACAAATGGATCGAATCATTTTTTAGGCCTTAATTTCCCACCAACCTCTTCTTGCTTGATAAAGCTAGCTAGATTGTGAATGTAACTATAGACATTTCATTGGACTAACATGGTAAAAGCACAGCTAGCGAGCTAGTTTGCTTTCGTTATTCCAATTTCTATCCATTCATTAACCAAGAACTACGTCGATGATGAAGGGCCTGTGCAACTGCATTATTGTGTTGTACTTCAACTAGAGTACGTAGAATTGAAGTTTCTGGTACACATTCTGGGGGCCATGTCTAAGCAGAGCACACTGGTGGAAACTTTAAACAAGTAAATATATGGTAATGAATGTTACACTGAAGAACATGTGGCACATATGGCACAAACTAGTATTACTGGCGTAGATATTATGCTACCGACGAAATTTTAACCGATCAGCAGAGAACCCACGTCCAGATCAAGTTTTTATATCCCCACACTGCATAATTTAGACGCATTGAAGTGGTTTTTGGTTTCCTCACTTGAAGGGGGACGACGACCTTACGTTATGTCGTTTGGTGGAACACGTACATAACTGCATGTATAGATTTAAGATATCACGAGAATTATAGACAAGGACACATCGACTTGAAATGACGCTCGCTGGACCAACGACAACAGTGTTCATTTAACAACATCTTATGCATTGTACGGCCTCCTCTAATAAAGTGTATATAAAATTTAATGGGTGTGAACCATGTTTAAATGATTTTTTCAAAATTTTAATCAAATAGTTTATTTTTTTATCTATTAGTTCATGTTAAATAGTTATTTCTGTAATCACCTATAATTATTCATCATAGTTCCTCAATATTAACAATTAGATGAAAAATTAACGGATATAATACGGGTTTACAAAATTCACGTTTAAAATAGGTTCATATTTTATTATTTTTGATATTTATATATATCCTCTCAAAAAAAAAACGACGATTTCAAGAGTGAGATGCTCCAAACTCCTTAGATATACGCGATATGCTCAACTTGACAAAAGAGACTACGCAAGAATGCTTGGAGTTCAAATTGTCACTTATATCTTGTTGCAGCCAAGCGAGTTACGAATCCAGTCGGTGCAAGCTGTGCTGCATATATCTTCGTAGTGATCAGAGGGAGATTTATACATGCATATTAGTAGGCTCATTTTGAGATATAATTACTCTATTTTTTAATTTCCCAACTAGAAATATCATCTACATAGCTACCAACCTGCACATGCATATAATATGTGAACCCCATAAAACGAAGAATGATTTGTTGTTAGCTAGTTGAAATAATATATGTAGCATGTTTAATTAGTCATATACATGTATAAATGCATACTGTACTTAAGTTTGTAACTCTCTTAAAATGTTAGAAGAGTTTTGTAGCAGAAAGTGTAACAGTTGCTGTGCTTTGCTAAATTAATTGGGTCGTTCCGCATTTCAGTGTCTACTTACTTTGACGAACAGTTGCAATGAAAAGAGGGCCATCCCCACACGCCAAACCTGAGGGCTGAGATCATTCCAGCTTCCATCAAAAGAATGGCCTGTTGGAATAGAATAGAATCAGAGTCTGATAATATTTGCCATTGAATTGGCTTTGCTCATGTGTTTCTCCTTCCTTCTTTAGTGCTGTTTCACGGGAATCCCGCTCATATTCCCTCCATTTTAGCAGCAGCCACATCTCAAAAAAGGGCACAAACTGATTGTTTGATTAAGTTAGAGGATGATGGATCACAAATTTAGTAGTAGACTCTCTGAAAGTTAGGTTTGATGTACGCTAACCTTCAGAAAAACAAACTCAATATTATCATAGAATAGAAAGAGTATAAATAAATTATCGAGGCACTATATGAAGGAGGAGTTATCAATAATACTTCCTTGGTGTTGGGGACTTGTATTAGATGAATTGAGAATTGATGTAGCAAGGCATCCACCGACAAGAAGACCCACAAAGGGCATGGCCAAATCTTGCTTTCCATCTCAATCTCCCACCGAATCAGGAGCAGGTCCTCTCTTCCTCCCTTTGCCTTTCCTCTCCTCTGGGCTATGCCCCATCTCCCTTTGCTGCGACCACTACTCCTTTTAAACCATGTACATGCCCTCCGCTGTTACCTCGACGCACTTAAATCCACCGACACATCTTTTAAGCCTCCTATTTCCCACAAAGTAAAGTCTCTAAACCACGCTTTGTCTAAAACATGCATCTTGTCTAAGCCATT
This sequence comes from Piper betle, assembly GCA_033002965.1. NCBI lineage: Eukaryota > Viridiplantae > Streptophyta > Magnoliopsida > Piperales > Piperaceae > Piper > Piper betle. The sequence continues at coordinate 3,605 of JAURVB010005445.1, forward strand.
AAAATATGTGATCAATCATCTTGATTAGCTTAGCTTACCAAGACCAAACAAAAATGTCCCCTTGCTATGCATTCTGAATCTAGTTTCCACTCTTCTACTCATGCAATGTAAACATCATTTGTTTGTCAAATTTTGTTATGATAATTGATACCCATAAAAACATTTACAGAATGTACAGGCATGAACACTGCATTCACTCTCTAAAACATCAATTCCCCATTTTATGTTTTTCCCCGATAGTAAGTAAGATTATCATCACACACTACAAGTAAACTTCGTTCATTTGTTTGCTTCGGCAGAGTAGTAGTCGTACAAAATGTAGCGAACAGAGACAAAAACAAAAACCACCAAATTAATAATTTACAGTTGAAGTTGAGATCACAAGTGTGTCGCCACTAATTACTCAGCATTTCAAACAAGACAGATTTCAAGAAGATATCAGAGAAGAAGACGACGACAAGCTCAAACTGGTTGTGACGTTCTTGCAGAAAGATGCAGAACCACCAGGGTGCATACTCTGCACAACGAAATGGGCGATGGTGTCCGAACCAGAACCCACCATGCTGTCCCTACACAAGAACTCCTCACTGTACACCCTCTCCACCTCCCTGTCGAAGTCATGGACCAAAACATGGGTACCCTTCCTCTCCTTCTTGCTCCTCCCCATCACCCCGGCGGTGAAGATGGCGGCCATCCTCCCCGGCGCCGACGGCCGGTACCCCCTCGGCCCGTCCACCAGCACCACGTCCCACCCCACCTCGTACAGCTCGTTGGGAAGGTCGTTGATGGCCAGCTTACAGTCGGAGAAGAGGAGGTTCTGCACGGGCCGGCACTCGCCGCCGGCTTGCTTTCGGGCCGACCGGAGCAGCTCCTTCATCTCGCTCACCTTGGTGGTGAACTGCACGTCGTACGCCTCCACGCCCGGGTGCTGCTCCTCGAACTTGGACACCAGGTACGAGTTCTCGTCGACGAACACAGTCCGGCCGCCGTGGTTCAGAGCCCGCCACAGCAGAGACTCGAAGTTTAGGCCGAAGACGAGGAGGTTGCAGGGCCGGGCGGCGGCGACGACGCCGGCCACGTACCGCAAGTCGGCCGGCGGCATTTTGGTGGAGTTGGAGGTGGCGTAGTGGAGGAGGGCGTCGGTGATGTAAGGCGGGATGAGGCCGGCGTCGGAGGTGCCGGTGGTGGTGGAGGTGGTGTCTTTGACGGTGAGGTGGGTGAAGAGAAAGGCGAAGGTGAAGAAGGAGAGGAAGGCGAGGAAGCAAAGGCGCGGCGGCGATGACCATGGAGCGGCTACTTGCTTGGGGAAAAGGATGAGCTTTGGAGGCGATGTTGGCTTCATTCTCTTCTTCTCTGATACAAACCCAAAGCTTGCTGCTTTCCTCCTCTTCTCGAATATATGTCTATGTTTGTATATATATATATATATATTATATTTATTTGTAGGCACCTTCCTTTATATATACTTATATAAAAAACTTATTCATTCAAAACAACAGCAAAAAAAACCTTATATTTTTTAAATATTAACCTTGCTAAGAAGTAGCATTGGTTACTTTTTAGTAGGAGTACATCCGTCTGATGTAGCATAATTTGGATGCATAAATTGTGGGCAGCTAAAATAAAACTGACACTAGTAATTCATTGAGTAAGGAGGGAAATGGATTTGAAACGTCCAAATAAATTAACCGTTTTTTTGTTTAGAGCGTTAGAAATACACTTTTGGGATTAGGAGATCCGAGGTCCGAAAAATGGACTTGCTAAATACATGGCATTGGAAGAAGAGAAGGACAGGTAGGTGTTTTTTTCCTTTCTTTTTTTTAAAAAAAGCTATTACATAATTTAAGGGGGTGGAGCCCTTGACAGAGTGACTTGCGGGTTGTAGACTTGTAGTAGTACTATAATAATTGTGTAACTGATTAAGTCCAAAATGGGATCAAGAGCTGCCCATTAATTATGCATTTGTCATGGCACATTGCTCGGGGAAGCGAGAAGACTGGCACAGTTAGCTCGTTGCTTTATGGATCTGATATGCAACTACTACTAGTTATCAACTTCATATTTCAATCAAGACCTTATAACAATTATTAGGATTGTCATAAATAAAAAAAGTAGAAGGGTAAGAGTACTCATCCATGGTAATTGGAAAAGCTTGATAGTAAATAGTGAAATCATGATCATCATCTACTGGTTTGATTGAGGTATCATGACCAACTTTGAGATTTTACCACCTATAATATTATTACACTTACCTGCACCACAACCATGTTAGGCTCATATGCGCAAGTACAAACTGATATTATTCAACATGACTAGAATCCTGATGGTAAACTGGTTAAAAGCTGTTCACTTTACTATGAATTGTACTCTGGCATAACAGTAGCCAGGGGAAGCATATTTTATTTTATGACATTATTATCTCCCACTAAACTAGTTTAGATTTGCATAAAATATGGTCTCTCTCATGAGAAATGAATTGCCCAGCCTGGATCTAATGATCAAACGTTGAGGCATGCATTGAGGAATGCTGGGCCTGTAGATCATGGAATCAAAATATGTAATTCTCTTCGATGGGAGTACAGTGGTGATGATGCATGCCGGATTCGCCCTCGGAACAAATAAAATCGAACTCAGAAGACTGGTTTGCTTTTCACTGAGTTGAATCATTTGTGTTGCACCATTACGGAGATAACTAATAAGGCCTCCTCCACACCTTAAGCAGATGAAGCTGCTTCCATCTTCGAATACGTCCAGCACCAACTGTCTCCAACAATTCTCTGCAAATGTCGAATTCTCATCAAACTTGGGTATCCTTGAAGGTGTGGTAGGATTTTCCTCACCAAGGTCGACGATGACCTCTTTCCCCTTAGTTCCTTGCTTGTTCCCCTGCTTGGCTGGTGCCATGGAGGAGACGATTGGCCTGGAATCTGAAGGGAGTTGGAGAAATAGTTGAGATGATGGAGGATGGGACAGTGGTTAAACCCTGCTCCCAGGAAGATCTCCCTAGAAAATAGGAAGAAGAACAAAGAACAAAGATAAGAAGAAAACAAAGATTTAATTCATCAAAAGTCATGTCCTTTACAATCAGTCTCTCCCCCTTATATAACCACATTTCCTAGTTTTCCCCCATTACAATTTATTCTCATTATTCACCTCGAATTCATCCTTACAATTTATTCTCATTATTCACCTCGAATTCATGGATCTCGCAATGCCCCGTAACGCCCTTTCGTTCTACTCACTTTATTCATACCAAGGTGTGACGCCACTGGTGTTGAAAGGGAGCGACTCTGTTCTCCCTGGTTGTGACTCGGCAATGGCACACTCTGCAAACAAAGAAGCTAATTCCTCCACTGCAATATCTGCCTCCAGTTTGTTCTGGTATAGCTCCCGAGCACCAGTCAAGGTACGAAGAACAGCTGCGTTTCCCCCACTGCATTTCATAGCCATCACCACCTGCTATCATTGCAATCCTCATCATAGAGAAACAAGAAGAATTTGAAATGTCACAATTATCATCATCATCATGACCTAAATGACAATGATGTGAAGGAAAGTCTCGCTCGAAAAGAAATTATAGAGCTAAATTACAACCTTTCCGTGAAGCACAGAATGTAAGAACGCATGGGTTACATAAAGTTCTTCAACTGAATTCTATCAATCAAATATGAATTGTCTAAACTTATAACTCCTCAAATTATGCTTCTCAACCACCTAATTCTAAAAATCTACCTAGTAGTACATATAATTGCCACTTTTCCATCGTCCCAAGCACTTAAAACAAGGGGACACCTATTCTCCAGTCATATAAGTATGATAATTTGTGAAAATACAAGAGAGGCAGTTTCTAGAGAAGAAACTTACAAGTTATAAAACAGAGAAACAGCAGCCATAACTTTAGACAAAGATATCATTTAAGAAATCACTTTGTAGTGCTTTATTACTATAACTATTACAGAGATCTCAGCACAAAGGAACACACATCATGACCTAAATGACAATTATGCGAGAGTAAGAGCAGTATTTGACAACAGTTTCATTCAAAGATAAATCATTTGGTAAGGCTTTGCTACAACTATTGCGAGATTACAGCATCAAAGAGAACAGTTCTTATAATTTAGAAAAAGGTTTTCAACCTATTCTATTAATTCTAAGTTGCCTAAACATACAACTCAACAAATCAATTTTGTCAACCACCTATAAATTCATGAAATCTACCAAGTTTTGCATATAATTCTACCAAGGTCTCATGCCACTTTTTGCAAATTGACAAGCTTAATTGAAATTAGATAACATGGAGAGAAAAAACCAGTGTAGCATAACAACAAAAGAGGAAGCGTCACAGATCATACTCAATTGTCAGATACAACAAAAAAAATGAAATTATATAAAATGCCACTTCACATCATCTTAGCCTTCAGTAGAACCGTTCAGGACCTTGGGGAGAGGAAAGCAGCTCCCTTGCCACTAAAAAAGCAAATGAAGTTTTCTAGTTTGGACCAAAGGGAAATAGAACATCGCCGATGATCTCCAAAAGGACAGCGCAGAGAAAATCTAACCTAACTTCATCAAAGGTCAAATAGCTTGTTTTGGAATAGCTAGCATAATGCAACTTTGCAAGTGTTATGTACTTCGTAGGCATTATGTTTTAGTGGAGGAATCAAGGTGACCTTTTACTGCCACCCTCAGACCTGGGCGAAGAAAGGTGTGACGGCGAGGTAGACACCAAGTCTCCTCCTACCCTGGTAATTTCTAGATCATGAAAATGTGGGCAGATGTTGCAGAACCAATCCAGAAGAAGCATAGTAAGCATTGACAGATAGGATGGTCGGCACTAGAGTGAAGCGAAGATTGGTCGTGTGATTGGGGGCATTAAAATGAGAAAAAGAAGCATACTCTTTTTCGTACCAAATCGGGATCTGATCAACATCACTTGGCAACCCAGGCTACAAGGAGGACCAATATTTCACAAACTGTCTTCCTTCAAAATGCCCCAGATTGACCACTACTCAAACGTTCATAAGGAATGAATATATTGATATTAATGCAATCCTAAATGAAGCTCTAAATACCAGCTCTTATAAAGACATTGTTTGCCTCAAACCTGGGCCATTCACCAACACCTATATATATATATATATATATATATATATATATATATAACGAAAAGGTGGAAAGAAGAGAAGGTGGGCTTATAGTAGATTCACCGCATGGAGGGCGGACGAAGGGTTGATCTCCATTGTCGACGTCCATGACGGCGGCGGACGGATTGTCGTCACCTTCCAATTCCATCACCCTCTTCATTTAAAATTGAGGCAACTCCAAAGTCTCACTCACGAGCTTATGTTTTCAACTGACAACGACAGATTCTCAGCTCCCGGTTGCATCTTACATATAAGATTCTACTTTCTAATATGACGAGTTGTACAAGTGATCAAACTTCGCCTACACACACGTCTATATATCCTATATTTAATGATCATATTTGAATTGATTAATAATAATGGTATATATATAGTTGAAATCTTCATATTCTGAGTTCGAAGCTTGATGAATCTGGTCCAACTAAACCCTCTAATAGCATACTACTATAATACGATAAAAAGTGATTACATATGATATTAAAGAAAAAACATATAGCTAATGACAGCCGTTATTTATTATTATTAGATACTAAAACATATTTATTACGATTAGAACCGACATGATGCATCCAGCGAAAGGTGAAGAGGCATACTTCGGACTCCCAATGCTCCCCGCGCGTTTCTTGTCCCCACCACCTAATGGACGGCCACCATCCCTCCATCGCCCCACCAATCGGGCGTCGGCGACACGACCTACGTCAGCACCACCCCTCCCTTTGTGCTCTTGCCGCCGACCAGTCGCTTTCCACCACCGGCACGTGCCAACTAACGCGTGGCACAGAAACGTGTGTATATATATATATATATATAAAATACACAAGCACACTTACTACACCCCCATCGCCCCTATAATCGATAAGGTCTGAGACTCGCGCCGGCTCGGCCTCGAGATAGACGATAGCAGGCGGCCATGGAGGCGTGGTGCCGCTCCGGCGCCGACTCGGGTGGCGGCGGCGCCGGAGGTGGTGGCGGTAGAGGGTGGCGGAGGGCGGCGGCGGCGGCGATGGAGGGGAAGAGGATGTATAGAGGGGTGAGGATGAGGAAGTGGGGCAAGTGGGTGTCCGAGATCCGAGAGCCGAACAGGCGGTCCAGGATCTGGCTCGGCTCCTACTCGACCGCGGTCGCCGCCGCTCGCGCCTACGACACGGCGCTGCTCATCCTCCGCGGGCCGTCCGCGCGCCTCAACTTCCCGGACGCGGCAGCGGCGGCGGGGGGAGGGGCGGAGCACGGCATGTCCGCCGCGGCCATCCGGAAGCGGGCTACGGAGGTCGGCGCGCGGGTCGACGCAGCCGAGGCCGGGATGATGGAGCGGCGGGGGGCCGTGTTCACTGGCGGGCGGCCGAGGAAGCAGCCGGATCTAAACATGGAGCCGGAGGCGAGCTCTGAGGAGGAGGAGGAACCTAACGATGGGATTTGAGTTGAATCGAGTCATGGAGTTGACTCGGTTGGAAGCCGATGATTCGACCCGCGCTGACCGAGCGTGTCCGTCGTTTTCTATGTTGCGCATATCCACCAGCAAATATTAGTGATAGGTTTTTTAATCTTAAATATTTTAATATTGGGGATGTAATTGTGATTATTATTGCCGTAATTATATTATATTATTATATAAGCATTGATTAAACAGGCATGACTGAATGGGAAGAATCAGTGTTTAGATGTTTATGTTTGATTAGTGGGCTGATTTATTTTTGATTAATAATTTGCAACATGCAATGTTGGATGGCCACAATTGTCATGATGGCCCACCAAGAGGCGGCGGGAAGAGATCAGGTCGTATGTACGCGCGTAATGCGGACAAAAACCGACCGCACGCTGCTGTGGACCCATTCCACTTTTTTCACACATACCGTCTATTTATATACCCCCTTAAGATTAGATTTGACGATCTAGATTAGAAAGCCTTTATTTAACTCTAAAAATTTTTTCAACCTTAAGTTCACCGGTCACTGACTTTAAAATCGTCGTTGTCATCACGCTGCTGACCAGTCTCCCGTGGTGTCGTCTCGCCTACTGGCGCCGTCTGTCCCCCACTGTCGTGCCATCCCCTGTCGCCCTCTTGGTAGGTCGCCACCGTTATCCAGCACCGTCTAGCCCCCAATGCCGTTCTGCCCCCGGCACCGTTCCGTTCCCCGTCGCCATCTAAGTGGGTTGCTACCGTCGTCGAGCTCCGTCCCGTCCCTCAAGTGACCCACGCCATCGAGCCTTCGCCTCATTCCACAATCAGCGACAACAACCTCCTAGTCAACGGCCCCTTCAACCTTCTTGTTCATTGGCCCCTCCATCAGTCCATTCTACTTCTCCGCTGTCAGCCCTTCCACCTCCCTGCAATTATTAGTAGAGATAAGACCCCCGAGGTTGGATCCAAATGGGGACTCCAAAAGCATTTTTGCTGGGATTGTTGTTGTTAGTTCTTTGGGCATCATTTGGAGAAGCAGCATCTTTGAAGTACAAAGATCCCAAGCAACCTATTGGTGTTAGGATTAGAGATCTAGTGAAGAGGATGACCCTCGCAGAGAAGATTGGTCAAATGGCCCAAGTGGATAGAACTGTTGCCACCCTCAAATGTTTGCGGTGCTTTCAAATGTGTTGTCGTGATCATCTCCAGCCGCCCTCTTGTGATAGAACCTTATGTGTCGAAGATGGATGTCGTTGTTGCTGCTTGGCTGCTAGGAACTGAAGGACAAGGTTTGGCTGATGTACTCTTTGGAGACTATGGATTCACTAGCAACAGCTCGCTAGAACATGGTTCAAATCTGTGGATCAGCTCCCCATGACTACATAGCCGGCCAAATGATCCACTTTATCCATTCAAGACCACTTCTAAAATTTTCACTTGAAGAACCTATTGTTCATTTTCCTTTTCGGTTTTGGTTGGAAACTTCTATTTGCACCTGCAGTGGCAAATATTGTCCCTCTTTGAATGTAACTCCTCGATGTAGAACTTGGAACAAGAAAATAACAAAATGTAATTGTAGGTTTAATTTTCATTATGTTGCTTCAATGCAATATTATCTTCTTCAATAGATAAAAAACTTGAACATGAGAGGACTGCAACCAAATGCCAAAAAAGTTCAATATTTATGTGATAGAAGTATCAAGTCAAGTTGCAATACACTATATCCATATCTTCAAATACACAGCTCCTCTAGGTCGCAAGTTATTCATACTTCACAAGTACAAAGCATTCTGAGAGCCTTGAGATAATCAACCACTAGCTTTCATTTGATTTGTACAACACATCCGACTCCTCCTGTCGTCTTTTGTGCAAGCCACTGCACCTGCTCAGGGCTGTGGACTACCGGGGCGGTGTAGGAGGTGCAGGGCAGGCAGTGAGAAACGTGGAGAGGTGTGGAGAGGCTCGGGGTCGTGGGCTACCGACGACAGTGCAGGGGTGCAGGGTAGGCGGTGAGAGGCGTGGAGGCGGTGGGAGGAGGAGGAGGCAGTTTGGAGAGGCGGCAGAGGCGTGGAGAGGCTTGGGGCCGTGGGCGGCCGCTGGCGGTGCATGGCAGGCGGTGTGTAAAACCCGTGACTCGAGTCAGGGTTTTACGCTTCCGAACCAGTCGGTTCGACCGTTGGTTCGAGTCGAGTCAGTTCATGAACCGCGTGCTGAGTCAAGGCCAGCTGTGAGTTATGAGCGATGAGAGTCAGATGTACCTGAATATATGATGATCACGTCGAGAAGATGATGAGCAATGAGTTATCAGAATACATGAAAGTATGCAGTATTTTTTCTTTTTATATGTTTGATCGTAGAAATAGTTTTAGGCTGAATAACGCGTTAGGACACGTTAGATTATATTTGGGTGGGTTATTAGTTATAGAACATATCATTTGGATGTTGCTGTATTCGTCTGATTTTACGGGATTTTTCCATATTTTTCTAGATTTTTTAGAATTTATTGCGAACTAGTTATTATTTTGACTTGAGTAGGAATCAAGTCAATACTTATTTACGAGTTTGCCATTGAGGGTATTTTTCTCCCTCCCGACATCTACCCTCCCAAAACCCCTCGCCGCCATTGTGCTCGTCGCCGCCGCCGCTCGACGTCGTGCTGCCGCCGATCAACGCCGCCCTGCTCCGCCGTGTCGTCGCCGTGCAGCCACGACCCACCCCGGCCACCGTCTCGCCGCCACGACGCCGGAATCGCCCCACAAGCCGCGACGCCCTACCTCGTCGATTCGCCGTCGTCCGAGCCGCGCCGCCACCGCTGTGACCCCGACGACCACCCCCTCTCCGTCGCCGACGTTTCCCCCATCATCCCGACCGCCGTCGAGGCCGGCTGCAGCCCCGATCGGAGCACGCCGCCGCCGCCACCCACTTTCGACGCTGCCGCCGATAGCCATCGCCGCCCCAGCTGCTTTGTTTGACACCACCATCGGACCAAGCTCGTCGAGTTGGTGCCGATAGACCCCCTGATTGCCCCGTCCCGAATCATCGTCGGAAAACTGTCGGAAAATTGCCGACACTCGCCGGAAAACCGCCGAAAAATTGGATTCTTGGGAAATTTGCCGGATCATCCGCCGAACGCACCTGGTCCAATCTGATCGGACTTCGGACGCCGCTAGGTGCCGAATTCGAGTTTCGAGCCACGAAACGGAAACCCTAGCCGTCGCCGATTTTCGACGACGCGAGGTATAATTTATTTTAACTTAATTATTTGAAAGTATTGATTATTAGAATTGCATGCTAGGATTGGTGAATTGTGTGTTATAATAATATATATAAATGTAGATTTGATTAAGGATAAAATATGAAATTTGTTTGATTGAGTGGTGTTAAAAATGGAGGCTAAGAAACTAATTAGGGTAACTAGGTAATGATCATGATCTAATGCAAACTAGCCTAAGTAGACTTGCTAGAATTGATATAGGTTGATGTGTGTTGATTGATGCGTGATTGTGTTGATTGTGTGTGCATGCTATAGGATGTGTGATTCATCATGCAGGCGTTAGTTTTTAGCTTGATTGTGTAGGTACGGTGTAGGAGCTCGCTGCCTAGGCGCGTGGACCCGTTTGGAGCTTCTACCAGGTCCGTTTAGGACTCGTTTTCTGTTTTTACGCTACTCTATTGTGTATTTGATTTATCATGTGCAGGACGAGTTAAGTGGCGTTTTATCGGATCCCACTTAACTCGGGCCATTTAGCCAACGATTTTTCGGATTAATAACCCTCGAGGATGAGATCCCTCGAGTTTGTTTTCGAACTTCAGATCCAGCTCACGATGCCTTCGGGCCTATTGTATAAATCCCAACCTAGACCTATATATATGTATAGTTTTCGCGTTTTCAGTGAGAGATTGAATGAGGGAAATCCGACTACCGTGCTACGCGAGCGGGCACGTGTGAGTCGATAGTGGGCTCTGGAATGGTGTGCGGGCTGTTTCATTCCCGAGGGATCCTGACAACTCCACCTTTGAGTTCCTCAAACCCGGAGAAGTGTGGAGGTTCACGGGTACTGCAATGCAGCGCATGTCTAGACTTGTGGTTTCAAAGGGTACTAAAGGCGACTGCCTGAGAGTGCTCGGCCTTCGTGCTCAAGGCCAGGAGTAATATGGAAGGTGTAGAGGGCGGAAAGGAATGAGATTTGATGCGAGAAGCGATAGAGAAATGGCCAAGGTATGAGAATGAGAAAGAAAGGGGGACGCCGTCGACCCGAGGGCGACGGCTCCCATATGTGCCCTGATGAGAGTTCTTGAGGAAGTATATGGTTTTCATTCAACAGGAGAGTTTGCTCTCCTGTGCCAGATTGATATTAGTTATTTTCCGGGCCGGTAACACTCGTTACTGACGGTTTTTCTATATATATGTAGGTGAGGAATGCGAGCGATGAAAGCTGTCGGGACTGCGGAGGAGCAGCACGGAACCGCGCACACATGTACCTGCCACGTGTAACGTATAATGATGATGTGTTAATGCTATGTGAATGATAATTTAGATGTATTTGTTTGGATGAATTGCCTGTTATGAAATGAACGGATAGATGTGAATGAGCAGGGAGCCTTGGGTTCAGCCTCGGCTTAGATGAAAACAAATGAGATAATAATGGAATGTCGCGGTAGATTATTATGTTTTGTCGTATTTTGATAAAATATTTATATACCTTTGTTGTGGACAGGTTGGCCCTTATTGCACTTTTAGGAGAAACTCTGTCCGTTTTTACGTAGTAGTATATATTTTCTTTTGGTTTCTCATTTATTGTTTTGTCTTGTTTTTGCTTGTACATCATAGCATGCATGTAGGACCGCGTTAGAACCCAATTGTTCTCATTCATGCATTTCATGTTTGCATCTCCATCTTGAGACGCCGAGGGCAGATCCGGGTCGGCTTAACCGAACCCAGTAGATTAGCGAACGGTTCGGTCGCCGGTGACATTTCCGGGTCGGTTCACGGGTGAGCCGAAACGGGGTGTTACATAGTGAGAGGTTGCAGAGGTGTAGACAGGCGGTGGGAGGAGGAGGAGATGGTGGGAGGCGCCAAAGGCCGGGAAGGGTTCATGATAGTTATTTTGATCCAGGCCATCCTGATGAACGGACGGCCAACATGAAAGATTGGCGCCGGTAACGATTTCTTGCCTTCGGCTGAAGAAATCTTTACCCTTCATGTATATATATATACATGAAAAATTTTCTCCCTGTAATGACACCTTACTTTAAATATATCTAAAGATATCCGATGGCTTGCGTTGAAAGATATTATTTTTATTTTTATTTAATTTTATTCCTTTAAGGTGAAGCCTCAATCGCGCTTGACTAAATTTTGTAGGTAATGTTGCTTCTTCTTCATCTCTTTTTTTCTTAATTTCTTTTATGTGTCCCTACTACAATAATTTGTTAGTTCATTTGCCTGCTCTCAAAAAAAAAACAGAATGAAAGTTAATGTATCTGAAACGAAAATGTCAATATCATTGATTTCATAGCACTATGACAAAGGGTTGGTGGACAGAGAACCAGTTTCCCATCCGAATGACCAGCCTAACAAGTCCGACGCGGCCCCCATCGCCGCTCCTCGCCTTGTCGCCGTTGATTCCTTCACCGTCAACTTCTCTCCACCCCATCCGGCACACCCCCACGTCTCCGCTATCACCGTCTCTGTAGCTTTCACAAAAAATGTATTACCATAATAATTATGACATAATTAAGTTAATAATAGAAAAGTAGTTTTGACAAAAAAGTCTATTATCATAATAATCAAATTTTTTCAACAAAAAGACAAACCTATTTTCAACATTGTTGTCCATGAGCGTCCACCAACCCTTTGTCACAGCTTTGAGAAATCAATGATAGTGGCCTTTTCAATCAAAGTACATCAACTTTCACTCTATCTTTTTTCAAGAACAGGCAAAAGAAAGTAAAAACTGGCAAATTATTTTAGTAGAGACATGAAAAGAAGTTAAGAAAATACGTAAACTTGTCCAGCG